>JASAMX010020666.1:0-27215 GCA_030248175.1 Microlaimidae sp. YZB2_3 | reverse complement strand
TGTATGTATTTTAGGCAAGCCTGGTATCTCCTGATGAGAGTGTTAAATGTTGTTTGGTTTCTGCTGAAGAAACCGGTGGCTGCTCTGACGGCGGCGCCGTAGATTTAATTTTCCGTTTTTGAATTCATTGTGCGATAGTCTGGTTTTTTTGTACGGTCGCATTGGAACGTTTCGACGAATTTAGAATTCCTTTAGCAGTGCCGTCCACTGAGCCAGTAAAGGCTTTAGAAAACTCGTACGGAGATCGGCAAGCGTGTGTAAAATTTAGGAATAAAATGGATTTTTACGGGACTTAGTAGTAGCAAGATTATATAACAGCGGAGAATGTCCGACTGTACACAAAGTTTCTGACCAGAATTTGACGGAAGAAGTCGCGCCTGCACGATTTTTTAGCGCAAAATAATCGCAGCACTCAACAAAAAGTATTGAGTGCATATTTTTACTACAAGAAAAGCTAAAAGCTTTATTAAAAATCGGGAAAACTATCGCAAAATAGCGGATTTTTGCTGGAAAAATGGCACGAATTCACGCTTGTGCGACTTTTCTAACGAATATTAGTCAAAAATTTAGTGCACTCACGGAAAATCTTCTTTTTATATTCGTTTAGTAACAATAACAAAAATATATAATAATACCAAAAAATGTGCAACTCCTATATTATTATTATTATTTATTTGCATATTGCCGGACACAGCTAAAGCATTTAAAAATGCACTGAAATAAGCTGACCCTTTGTTAGTAAAACTAATCACTATTGTTAACAATATCTAGTATCAATTCATTGTGTGAAATGTGAGTGTGGTCTTCAGTTTTTTCATGATTTTTTCAAAATTTCTTTTTGGAAACAACATGGTTTATCTTAAGCATTGAGTTCTATAAGCTTATATTTTTTAATAGTCTTACGCACATTTGTATATTCTTCTTTTTGTATTCATCATTTTTGAAGCGTTATGGAATAATCACGATAGCTCTAAAATTTTCTAATCCAGCCCAATAAAAATATGTTATGAATGAAAATGCTGGAGAATTGCTGTTAAATTGAAAGACCGCACACCACAAAGAAAAAAATAATGGTAAGTATATAAAAAAGTAAGTAAAAGTACGTCGTTATAATGAGCCTTTCCATTTAAATGACACCCTCCATTATAATAGCATAATAGACATTTTAATTCGGCAAATTAAAATGGAGAAGAAGCCATTATAATAGCCATTTATTGATTTAATTTCATTTTATATATACTTACAAGTGTAATACTGTCCGGGCCGCACCAGTTTATGCGTGTCGGTCTAATACTGTCCGACACGTGAAAAGACGTGCGGCCAGGACAGTATTACACTTGTAAGTATACATAAAATGGAATTAAATCAATAAATGGGTATTATAATGGCTTCTTCTCCATTTTAATTTGCCGAATTAAAATGGCTACAATGCCATTATAATGAGGGTGCCATTTAAATGGAGAGGCTCATTATAATGGCAATAGTTAGTTAGTTTTTAATAAACTTAGTTTGTTATATAGTAATAGGAGTTGCACATTTTTCGGTATATTATATATTTTTGATAATAACATCGATTTTTTTAATAGGGCTGGGTACTCGTTTAGATTTAACTCGTTGATTAGCAGGTTAAAACGACGGTCAACGAAATCATTAAATTGGTCATTAAATTGTATGTTTGCAATCCTATAATAATATATTTTTTAGTGATGGGCAGTTCCGGATGTTCCGGGCAAAATTTGGAATTCCGGTTCTTGTTCCGGATTTTTGGAAAATCTCAATTCCGGTTCCGGGGGTTTCACTGTGTGATAGGCAGTTCCGGGTTTCGGGCAAAAGTGGAATTCCGGTCCCTATTCCTGTGCGGGATTTTTGAAAATTTCAGTTCCGGTTCCTGTTTCAGTTTTTTGGAAAATCTCAATTCAGGTTCTGGTTCCGGTTCTCGAGTGTCCGTAGTTCCGCTCATCACTAATATTTTCCATCGAACGCATATTAATCGTTTTAACTAATTAATTTGGTAAACTACAGATTTTTAGATACCAAGGAACTTGGTGGGGTGAGACTTAATATACAATTATACTGCCCAGCATAAATTTTAGACTAAAAGAACTTGCTTATTTATGAAAGATGGAAGTGTGATTGTTACCATTTATACGTTGGCCGGTGTATATTTCTCATTTTCTCCGGAGCTCTGCTTTTCGGAGTTTTGGATCTGAAGCTCCGGCTTATTTGTGTGCATAATTCGTGGATAATCAATAAAAGTATATAATTCTATAAATTATATATGTAAACTATATTTTTTCCCAAAATTTTTAAAAACAATAAAAATAGATTCAAAAAAGCGAATAGAATAACTTAAACCTTGAAATTTTCTTATTTAAAAGGCGAAGCTCCGGAGCATAATATTCCAGGGCAGGTACAAAAAACATAACTAGTGTTTACCAGGAACGAGTATGAACGCAGTGTTATGGGCATTGGGGTTCAAATACTACAATGTACTAGTGTTGTAAAAAGTTACTTTTACTTTTACTTAAAGTAATAAAAGTAACGAATTTTGGATTACTTTTACTTTTACTCGACTTTTAAAATTTCAATTACTTTTACTTTTACTCTTACTCGACTTTTGAAATTTCAAATACTTTTACTTTTACTCGGATTTTCCTCTGCAAATACTTAAATTAATTTAAGTAAAATTTAAGTAATTTTAAGGGCTAGATTCCCCATGGGCTTGTTGTAAAGTGAATGGCAGAAGATAATCTTTTAAGCCGCTAACACGATAAAACCATTTATTTTGACTAAAAAATTATTAAAATGATAATTTATGTACGAAATTAGCTTAAAACTTTAGAACGGATCTCTGGAGCTCCAAAAACCGGTGTTTTGCGTGTTTTGCTCCGTTTCAAAATTACTTTTATGATACTTTTACTCTTATTTTTACTTTAAAAAATTGGTCTTACTTTTACTTTACTTAAATAAAATTGTGACCATTACTTTTACTTTAACTTTACTTAAATTAAAAAATTACGAATTACTTTTACTCTTACTTTACTTAAATTAAAATTTTTCAAATTACTTTTACTTAAAATAATCCAAAATCAATACTCTTTTACAACACTACTATGTACTTCTTCAGATTTATCACAAAACTGCCGACCCAAGAGATTATCTATTTGTTGTACCAAAGTTTTTTTATAATGTAATTTTTACGGAGGGGGGGGTCTGGTGTTTAACGGCGTCGCAGACCTGTGTACTGCTGTGGCCTGTGTACCCCCAAAAATATCGAAACTGCCAACACCACCCCACCTATAATTTGAGGGGTTCCAGTCCTAAAAACTCTAAAAATAGGTATTTGAGGTATATCCCAAAAAATTTTTGGGATACCTTCCCTCCCAAATTTCGGAGATCGGGTATACGGGGGGTATAAATTTTTTTTGGGGGCCTCCCAAAAAAATCCGAGAGGCTGTCCAGTCCACCTATGATTGCTGTCCCGTCGTAATACTCTTCTTACCAACGAGTTAAATGAATTTATAAAGTTAGAAACTATTAGGAAGTCTCAGTAGAATTAGTTCTATTGTAATAAAATTAATAATAAAAATCTTAGAACTAATAATTATTTAAGTTTTAATTAAATTTACAACAAAAGGCTTGTTTATGTTTTTTTACTATCGCCATGAATTGTATAAATAAATAAAACAAATGTTTTTTTAAGAATCAATATTTTTTTAAATTTTTATCTCGGCAAGCTTTAAAAAAGAATATTAAAAAATTTATTAATAAATTTTGTATTTTTAATGCTTTTTCTATTTTTTTTATTTGTATTATTGCAACCAGTGATCTTCGGCGGAACTTCGGAGCAAAATTAACCTTTTTTGTAGCTCCGCCCAATTTTTGCATTAATTTCAAGGGTAACGCTATGCCATAGATTATTTTGTTAAAACTGTTTGTTCTTTTTTTCCAAAACTTATTAAAAATATTAAAAATAATCTTAAAATGCAGATAACAGCAGCATAAAATATTTTTTTCAGTTTAAAAATCGCTTTTTTAAAGGGCAGAGCTCTAGAGCATGATATTAGAGGGTAGGAAAATCAATGCGTGTTTATTCTAAACACAATGATTTGAATGCATCGTAAAATTTTCGTAACTGTAACTCTTTTTATATCTTAACACACAATTAGTATAAACAAAATTGAGTCCGAGTCACTTTAATTTTATACTGATGGTGGCTCTTTGTGTCTGACTAACGACGAATGATAAATTGCAACTTTTTTTAATATAAAATTGTTTAGAAAAATGTTTTCTCATCAACTTTTTGTTCAAAAACTCGTCCTTTTTATCAAAAAGCACCTTGACTGTTAATCCGATACTGCATACATTTTATTTGGTGTTCACATGTCAAAAAAGACAATAATTTTTCAGTTTTATTTATATTACAATTTATGCAATGTTGTGCGCAGAATTCTTGTTCTACGGTTAAATATATACGGTTCTTATTGACAAATTTTGTGTTAATCCTGCAAAACACCTGTTGCATACCTTATAACTCCTGTCTTGTTGCATTTTTGTTACTTGTTGTTGTTTAAATAGGTATTTATTTATTAATTTAATATATGCGTGCAACACCTAAATGCATAGTACAAACTTCTAACATTATTACTTGAATGAATTCGTGTTTGGTTTTTAAAATATCAATTCGCCGTAAGTCTCGGTATAGTTTTTTTGTATAAAAATTAAAATTTCAGAAAGACATATTTTTAGAGATTGTTTAATGATGCAAGATGTGGTTTTTAATAAAATCCCAATTTTGATTTAGTTCTTCTAATAATTAAATCGTTTGTAAAAAACAACAAAAAATTATGGTGCTATCAAAAATATAGGCACCTTGCACTGGAACTCAGTTTTTACATGAAGTATGCAATAAACATAGCGAGTCACAATAATGGATAATTACGGTATCTCCTAATAGTTTGTAGTATGCAGATCATCTCTCGAAAGCGCGCGAAATTTCGATCGGTTGATCTGCATACTACAAAAGATAAGTAGGAGTTACGGTAATTATCCATTATTGTGACTCGCTATGTTTATTGCAAACTTCATGTATAAACCGAGTTCCAGTGCAAGGTGCCTATATAATAAAGAAAAAATGATACACTTATAACAAACTGCTTGAAAACAAAGGTCCGATATAAATAGAACCTAGTCCCATTTAAATGGGATCTTTCGACTTTTGGTCTCATTTAAATGGGATCTTTTTTAAATAAGTCGCATTCAAATGGGGTCCCATTTAAATGGGACCAAAAGTTGAAAGGTCCCAATTAAATGAGACCAGTTTTTTCAAGCAGTTTGTTCTTAGTGTCTCATTTTTCCTTTATTATGTATTTTTGATACTATTACTAAATATAAACTCTTCCGTTGTTTATTTTTGGTATACGATCAATATAACAAGAATTTGTGTTAGTGGACAAAACTCATGTTGTGCTTTGTTTTTTGAAGTAAAAAATCCGTTTAAGTTCTCTTGGCTATGACTTTTGGTCTTTTGAACACTGAAAAAAATCATTATTACTATTTCTGCAGCAAAATGAAATAAGCAGGAAAAAACTAGTAAACATCGTGCAGCTAAACCAAAATAGATCTGCTTATTGTTTTACTATACAGATGGCAAAAATTTGTGAAAATCCATTCTATGAACTTCCTTTTCACTTCTGTTTACGAAGTGGGAAAGATGTTCAATCATGTTTCGATGTAAAATCATGCCTACAACATAATATCCATGGCACTCATTTTACTAAACATAAGAAAAGTAATTTTTAACGGTTGTGGTCTCTGTTTTATTTGAACGTGTGAAAAATAGCATACTTTTTAAGTTTTATAATATAATTTACGCGGTTTATACTCATTTTTGTTGTGTTAAAAATTTATAATTTATTAATTAGGGGTAGAATGAGAAACACAATATATTATAGAGAAGAATGTAACACAAATTGTTTTTGTTTTGCCTTTGTTACGAATCAAACTCGTATTGCGCCCGTTATGAACTACTCCTTTAATACTTGGCCGATCGGGTTTTAATTTGGAGATGATGTAACTTTGGTTCCATGAAATTTACATACTAATTTTAATTTAGATATGTTTTGTATTAAAGGAGCAGTTTGTTTCGGGCACCATAGAACGCCAGTAAATTTTATAAAAAAACTGTTTTTTTTTTCTTAAACACTAGTTATCTAGGTAATCTAGAAGCTGCACGCCAAATTGCCGAATTTGAGGTAGGTGGGCATCAATTTGAACACTGCTGGATTTCCTAAAAAAACCTTTGCACACAAATGGGCAGAATCCGCTACCCCTTTTGCAGATTTCGTTTCGCTCGTAGCCAGCATTGTAACAAAGTGTCCTATTCTTGTGTATAATATAGTATGTGTTTTTGAAGTGTTCATTTTCGCAATAATATACTAATATTTTTTCTAATAAAATTTGTGTTCGCGTGTTTTAAAACGCTGTGAGGCTGTTATGGTGTCCTGCTCCAGCTGTTCATAAAAATTTTCTTTTATATTTTTGTATATATTTTTTTAAATTGATGTTTCCAAATGATCGTAATTTTATCCAGACGTTTTTTTAAGTTACTAGAGCATACTTACCATACCTGTCACCCATGCATGGCACGGGGGGGAGGGTTGGGGGGGTTTAACCCCCCCCCCCCCCAAATTCTGAGAAGGGTGGTCTAACCCCCCCCCCTTAAAAGCTTAACCTTCCCCCCCAATTTTAAAAAAAATGAAGAAAAAATTTCTTTAAAATGACTTCTAACTGCCTCCAAACTTAAGTTTTGAGGTCAAAATGAATGTTTTAAGCAATAAAAAGCTTAAAAAATGCAATAAAAAAAGCTTTTTGATTTAAAATTAGCGTTTTTTACCTATTTTTCCTTCAAAATCAAAAAACGATATGTGTAAAATGCACTTCAGAAAAAACCCGAAAACGATATTGGTATTTTGCGTTTCTCGGATTTTAACCACCCTAATTTATGGTTTCACTCCCCCCACTCCGGACCAACTTGCCCTTGTATGCTGACACCCCCCTCCCCATAATGCCCACAGTATAACAATACTTTAATAATATAAAATTTCCTACGTGCAAAAAACGATTATTAGTTGCCTGTGCTATTATTATGTGTCAAACTGTCACGATGAATTCAGTATGTCTATATTTTTAGTTTCTTCGTTCAGGTACCGTATTGCTCATGTTATAATTTAAAATCAAAGAGCACGGCTCCAAGTTTCCAAAACTTTTTGATGACACGGTTTTTAAGTTTTCTACTTTCGGCTTCTAAGACTCAACAGATGACATAAGTCTAGCACCCCAGGCAAAAAAAGTCACGTCTTGAACGCACGTCGTGTTCTTAAACGAATAGTGTGCTAAAAAATATATTTTAAAACTAAACTTTGATTTTTTGGGGTGGCCTAATCGTTGCTTTGACCAAATTTTATCAAAACCCATTAACTATTACGGGCCTTATTTCGGTTATGTCTCTCAAAACTCATATAGCAACTCAATGTCTCTCAAACCTCATATAGCAACCCAGATCTCTTATTTGGACCTTTGTTTTGCATTTCCCAATGCGAAAAATTGCTGAATACCCTAATTAGCACGCTCTTGCAAAAACTAAGGCGTCAGTCAATAAATGTTTACGACAAAGTGTAAACTAAAAAACAAATTTAGGTAAAAAGGAATAGCTGTTCCAATCTTTTGTCGGTATCAATTTGTTAAAATCAAATCACGAAAACATTGGTTTTGGAAAAAAATTAAAGATACGCCCTTTTTTCTACACCTACATTGCTTTTAATTCTAATTACAGGTGAAAATCCCTGCAGAATATGCGCATAATGTCTCATTAGGCTTGTTTGGATTCCATTAGTTTCCGCTTCTAACGGAAAATAACACGCAAAAAATCACAAATAATCTTCAATTTTTTACTGCTTTATATGTTACAAAATATCAATTGCAACTATAGTAAATACTATAAACTTCACTTGTTTAAACACATATCTTAATTTATAAGTGTTTTATTAAAAAAAAGCGAGTGATGTAGTTTTTGAATATTTTTTCTGGTGTCACATCAGATGCCGGGACAGGAGTCGTGGTCCTCTTGACCTTCGACCCTAAGCCGTGCTAAGTGGTTCGTTTTTAGCGACAAGTCGAGTGGTATACACCCGCTCATCTTGTGTATCTTTTCTGCACTACCGGTCACAACTTCCGGGAATCAATTTTCATATTTAAAATTTTATGGATTTAAATAATTAAAATCACTATTATGTTTTTTGTTTATTTCTTAATTGAGCAGTAAGGTTTTTTCAAGTTTTTCAGGTTCTAAAAAGCTATTAGGGGTGTTTTGAAGTCTCTAAAAAGCTATTAAGGATAAAATTTTTACTGTTTTCATCTAAATTTATAGTTTATGTTTTCTTTATTAAATAATGTACAGAATTAAAATTCAAGAGGTGTAGTTATTTTAGCCACCCTCAAAATTTCAGTCAGTTCTGCGGTTCACACGCAAGATTATTTAATTTTAAGATTATCTATTCAGATTTTTCTATCAATACGTAACTATCTATTAATTTACATTTTCGCAGTTCATTTCATAATTTGTGTATTACAAAATGGTCGAAATAAAGGCTGGCCAAAATAACGCTATTCTATTACATTTTATTTGGTTTTGTCCCAAGCATATAATATATAAAATTTTTGTTTAATACTAAATGTAAAAATTATATGACAAGTCAACTAGAAGTACTTCACTTTTATGCTCCGAAAATTTAAACGTGTTTTTAATATGAAGTGGTCAATGTTAATACTTGTAGATCCTTATATACTGTGCGGTAGAAAGTCAGCAATACTATACATATAACGATTATATATTTTCTAGTAATAAGTCGGTGCTTCAAAAAATTACAAAAACTATGTTAACTTCGTTTTATATGGAAACAAAAGTCATATACTATGTAGTCATTATAACTCAAAATCTTTTTGTACATCCAAAAGAGTCTAGATATTATTACATACACCGCAAGAGTTAAAAAAATTGATATAATCACTAAAAAATTTTTTTTTATTTTCTCTGCTTTTACTCTAAATTTTTTAATGTTTTTCCTGCAGGTATAGAAAATAATTGCTGTTTGTATTTTGCATTTTGTGGTAAATATTTATGCAAAAGCCTGTTTTTTTAAACTAAGCTAAGACGGTTTTTAAAAGACCATAACTTAATCAATTAGCAAAACTGCTTGATAAAACCTAAACTTTTTAGGTTGCTGCTAATTCCGCGTGTTTTTTTAAACAACTAGGTTTCTTATGTTTAAAACAAGTAATAAAAAGCCTATTGACCGTTTCACCTTTTTATCTTTTTTGTTTTAGTACGCTTATATAGTTTGAAGTTAAGGTTCTGATTTTTTTCCATTGAAATTTTCACACCGGAAAATTATTCTAATTCAGCGTGAATTAATTTAATTTGTCACTGTTTCATTTTTAAAAATACTAATTAGGGTAACTGACTTAATTTCGGCCACCTTTTTTTATTTTTTTGAATAAGTTTTTTCTGGCTTTTTCAATAAAGACAAAATTTGGCGCTAAAAAATCGACAACGAATAGCTATATTTGTTGTTCCAGGGCAAAATTTGAATATTTCTGCAACACTTAAAAATCAAGTGAAGGTTGAAACTTTTTTTCTAAAGTGGCCGCACAAAAGTTTAAGTCGTCGTACCATTTATTTTTCGGCCACCTACAAAAAACTGGTCATAACTATTGCTTAAAGGAACAATAAAAATTTCTAAAGGTTGCAAATTTACCTCTTAGGTATTGTTCTGGTACATATAACTCAAATTTTCCGTTTGCGAACTTTAATAGTTATTAGCAAGACTTTCAAATAATTATGTCAAAACCTCTAAAAAAACAAGATTTAATAATTTGTATTTTTTGTTTAATTTTTATTTTTTGGTTTAAAAAACGGTCAAAACAAAGTAAAACAAGCAAAAAAATTTATTTATAAATACGGTAGTACAATGATCATTTAAAAACAGGAAAAGACGGCAGGTCTTTCACCTAAATTTTCAGTGGCAGAAATTAACAGAATTTAAATGCGCAGTAGTTAAACGATGCAAAATATTTTGAAGAAAAATACTCAAAAAACATGAAAATTAACAATTTTGGGTCTAAATAAAAGTATTTAAGCTTATATGCTTCCTAATTTCATGCCATTTTAAACACAAAGCAAAAATTAGAAAATCACAAAAAACTACTTTTTTTGAAAAAATGTTGATGATGTTGAATCCAAATAAAAAACTGCAAAAACACTTTATTCAACTTCATCCATTACTTTGTATTCTTTTGTTTTAAAATAACCAAATTTCTAACACCCCAAATTGTAGCAAAAATTAAGGCGTAGCGAAAAATTAAGGCCAAAAAAAGTCAGTATTACCCTACAGAGAAATATTAATGACGAGAGATTAGGTATATTAGGGATTATGTCATAATAAGGATCCACTACCGTAAACTGAGGTCTTCATATTTTGCAGTAGACATGGTAGTTTATGATAGAAATTATTCATAGTATTACACTTATCTTAGCTCTTTTCGGATCAAAATTTTTATTATTATCATAATATGCACAACGTATAGTTTAAATTTTTTCATAAATTGCACGTAAGCATTGAACAACAAAATTATACAATTTTGGCAAATTTACATAAATCTATAAACTAAAAATGACCCAATGTCTTTGACGCGGCTGAGGTCTTTTCCAATGCAAGTCAATAGGTGGCAACGATGTATTTTTTAATTCGTAAAAAAATGAATTAGTAACCTGCAAACTTTGAAAAACCTAATAAACATTAAAGTTCGATAAAACTTTCACTATTTACAGAAAAAATTTATCAATTATGTTATTTTATTTTCCTTTTGTACTAATTTTATCCTTGTATTTTGTAATGGTTAAATTTTCGGGTTTTAATCTATTAAATGAATTAAAAAACCCATGCTTTCGAAACTTTATAATAAACTTCCACGTTAAGCATTTTTTTACATAGTTTTAATGTGTTGTCGCTAAAAAAATTATAATAACTTGAGAAAAAGATGGGGACAGAGTCTTTGGAACTCAGCAAAAATAAAAGCTGTTATTTTTTAAATTTATTTTAGGACCAAATCCTGGAAATTGCACTATTATTTCTTTAAAGGAAACACGAAACGGATTTAATAAAATCTAATTTTTAAATTTATATTATATCTAATATTGCAAATAAATTAATCCAAAGTTCTTTGGCAATAAATTTCGGCTTCGTGTTCTATTTGGGTTAGTATCATGCTTAGTCCTTTGGCTTCACAGAATTTATGACCTCACTCAACAACAAACAAATCGTAAAACAAAGTTTTATTACCCTTCCAAAATAGCAATGTGTGATGTTATATTGCTTATATCATGATTTGCATGAATCAAAATCATAACTCAATTTTTGTTCAGGTCTCAGTTTTTTAGCGATTCTGCTTGATTTTTGTAAAAAACAATTAAGTTTTTCCGGACATAATTTGGCGTTTGTTGAAGTTGTTCAATTATTGCAATAAATTTCAAATTTTCTGTCGCCAATAACAAGGCACACCTGGACAAAAAAGACAACTCGGGTTGTTTTTCGCTGATTTTTTTATTCTTTGACCGCTCTTGGACATTTTCTCACCCTATACACAATCAGTGATGCGATAATTTTTACTCAGACTAATCCCATTGTTTTAAGGCAATTTTCTTTCTTGACATTTCTTTCCAATAAAAGGTTCCGACGTCTGGACCTTTGAACTGGCGGCATCTGTTCAAACAGAAGTTTGAATTAAGTTTGACGAAAAATAACCCGTTTGGTGAAAAATTGACACAAATAAATGTTGCAAAAGCACAGCTTTGACATTTCATTTTGTGCAATGTTTCACCAAAATCTAAAAGCGGTAAATATTATTGAATATAATAAAAACCTTTTGACACAAAAATAAAATCTCAGGAGTTTTTTCAGAGATCTTTAAAATCTCAGCTACAGAAACATATTTCTTTTTAACCAGTTGTTTTGTGCACGTTTGGTCAAAAATTTATTAGGTTGATTACTTCGATAGCCAAAATTGTAAATCAGCATTTTTGTGTGCTGTTTCATTTAACAAATAAGTAAAGTTTAACAGCAAAATTACACTTGAAATTTATTTCGTACTGTGAACTGGTTTATGCATCTTAAGGCTGGTTCATACTCATGTAAAAACGTCCAAATTTAAGAAAACCAAAACGTCGTTTGGACAAGCCAAAACGTTCTTTGGACTTTTTCCTTTGAACGAAATTTGTCCTTTGGACAAAGTCCAAAGGACGTTTTGACGCTGTGTTTGTCCAAAGGACGTTTTTACATATATGTAAGTATGAATCAGCCTTAGAGTACTAAGCTTTGAAAAAATTGTTAAGGACGGTTCCTTGAATTAAAGGAAGTGTAATGTTCAAGACTTTATTGATCTCAATATACATTCATACAGCTTTAACAGCTTTATACATTTATATATGTATAAATATACAAAAAAATAGTACATTTTTTATCCGCATAACCATGGAAGGTGCCTAAAAACATGGTGAAAACATCAATATTACGATGGTCCCTACTACAACAAACGGTTATCAATAAAAATTTAAAATTTAAAACCAACTCATTTTAATATTCATTCATATAGTAAGTTTTATAAAATGCACACTCTAGTGTTTTTTGCCCAATCTAAAAAAAATTGAATTTTAAAAGTATAAAATTCTATTAATATAATACCGTACTTCCAAATTGTCTAGTCTTTGAGTAAAAGTGTTAATCGTTTTTTTTTTCAAAGCAAAGCCGCCCATTAATAGTTTGTCCTTCGAAAGCCACTTGTGTCTCTTCATACAGGTCTTTAAACCTGCTTATTCCTCTTTTCGCAAATAATATCACGTGACACTGTAAAAACTTGACCTTTTCACAAAACCACCATTGCTTAGCATATTTGTATCCTGTTGTTTGTGCGTGTTTGTTTAGCTTTTTTGAGGTTTTTTAATAAATTATTTATTTTTTTGTTTTTTATTAAGTATAAAGTAGACATTTTTTCTGAACTGAAATCGACACAACATAGCAGCACCCTGAGATTTTAGAGTTCAAAAAAATTTTTGGACTTTTGGCATGATACTAAAATTTTAAATTTGCTCTACGAAACTGGATTTTAAATTACTACACCTAATCTTAATGGAAAACGGTCGAAGTATCGTGATTTTCAAGTTTTTTGTTAATTTTTCATATGCAAGTTCAATATTTGCTTTAACATAATGTTCAATTCTTTTACAGATTTAAATAATATAATTATGTGGCTGCTGTTAATTATTGCTTTATTCGTCGGGGGTTCAGTTGTTGACGGGGCTGGCGATTTTGGTAAGATTACCTAATTACTTAATTAATTTAAATACTAAATAGATATTAATTAAATTGTATATTATTACAAAATCAAGAAATATTCAAACAAAATAAGTTATTTTTTATTTTAAAACATTTCAATTTCTTTTATTATTTCATCCTAAGTTACCTTAACTTTGTTTGATTTAATATAAAGCATGTTTTATAATCTGCCTTATTCCATAAAGAAGGAAGTAAATAAACTAAAGTTTATTTAGAGTCGTGCAGATTACAAATACACGTGTACAACAAAGCTGAGAAATCGTTAGAGAAAAAAAGTAAATCACAAATTGTCAAATTAAAAGATCGAACACAACATGTTCCACACAGAAATTACGCGATTGCTAAAAAAATACTTAGCAAGATCTGTCTTAAACTTTTTTAGCTCAAGTTTTAGGCTATTTTCTCTTCTACGATTGTGGGTGCTTAAGAAAAAAACATTCATTTGAATCCATGTCTACGAGATAATGCATAATTTTAAAACACATAACCAAATCGTATTTAATTCTTCGAAATTAAAGTGTTTCAAGTTTTAACTCGGCTAATCTGGTACTGTATGCAAAAATATATAATATACCGAAAAATGTGCAACTCCTATATAAAAAAAGTACAGAAAAGGTGGCCTTTATAATGAGCCTCTCCATTTAAATGACACTCTCCACTATAATGGCATAGTAGCCATTTTAATTCGGCCAGTTAAAATGGAGAGGAAGCTATTATAATAGCCATTTATTGACTTAATTTCACTCATATATACTCACAAGTCTAATACTGTCCGGGCCGCACGAGTTTCTGCGTGTTGGTTTAATACTGTCCAACACGCAGAAACTCGTGCGGCCCGGACAGTATTAGACTTGCATATATAAAGTGAAATTAAATGAATAAATGGCTATTATAATGGCTTCCTCTCCATTTTAACTCGCCGAATTAAAATGGCTACTATGCCATTATAGTGGAGAGTGTCATTTAAATGGAGAGGCTCATTATAAAGGCCACCTTTTCTGTACTTTTTTTATATAGGAGTTGCACATTTTTCGGTATATTATATATTTTTGCTGTATGGGACATGAGAAAAACCACAACGATTGTAAAGGCGTCGAATAAAACTTTTGGACCTTTTGAACACCTTCAAGACAAAATATGTATTTTTTATAATGCGGGCTCCAAACTGGTGTAGTTTACACTCAAGAAATTGAGTTAATTGCATAAATATAACCGAATATTATATTTTTATCATATTTTATTATTCAAAACACTAAAATTCACCGTAATAGGGTTTAAAATAAGTTACGCTTTTGTGATTTTTGATGACAAAAGGTGCTTTACACACCATAACAAAGGTGAAAACCGCGTCCCACAAAAAATTTGTAGTTGGTGTGTTTTTTTTTGGCAGTGTGCCTTAAAAACATAAAACGCGATACGTGGTTTACAGCTGCGTATAAAACGCTATAATATAAAAGAATTGACGCTTGATCAGTCAAATTTCTAGTTTTATTAGTTTTTCATAAATTTGCGACATGCAAGTAGCGTAAAAAATAGGAACTATTATCAATTTTATCAACGTTCTATCTTTAAAAAATTCAGTAAAATTTATTTAGATTAAACTATTTTTCATAACCGGTTTTAAAATTAATTAGTACATAGAGTTGATTATTTTATATTATTCAAAGTTAAATTAACCACTACAAAAATATTTTCAAATTTACCATAACAAAACTACCGTCAAATTTACCATAACAAAACTACCGTCAAATTGGTTTACGGAAAAAAAGCACCCGTGGCAAAGGCGGAAAAAAAGCACCCGTGGCTAAGGTGGAAAAAAAGCACCCGCGCGCAATGCGGAAAAAAAGCACCCGAGCGCAAGGCGGAAAAAAAGCACCCGAAAGGAGCGCATGACAAATCTTGTACGGCGACGTTTATTTATTACGTTATCACTATTGTATACACATTTGTTTTTTAGGAGTCTTTTAAATTTTGACCTTACAATGTTGTTAATTATAGATAGCAAAACTTTTCGGTAGTTTAATGTTAGAATTTTTAAATAAATATTTTCAAATTGAATCATATAATTGCGTAAAAAACGAAAATACTTTTACAAAAGTTTTAAATATTAAATATTTTATTTTTGTTTTTAAGTCAAAGTCAGTTTTATTTCAGAAAACATACAACACATATGCATAATTTAACATTCAACATTTCTTGGTTTTTAAATAAGTTTTAAAAAAATTTAATTTACAAAAAAATTTGACTTAATAATCCATGGCATCTTTCTTTATTTATTCATAAAATTAGTAGGAAAATAGGGCGGAGCTCCGGAGTTCCGGAGCTTCAGCGGTTGCTCCTGAGCTCCAAAAAGCAGAAGGAGCTCCGTAGCTTCGGGGAACATCACTAATCTTATTATATTGTGTGCTAAAACTAAAAAAACTGAGCTTAGTTTTAAGATTATTTCCGCAATAATGGTCTCGATTAGAATAATCTGGATTATGCTGAAAACGACCGTTTTTTATTATAATCGTAGGTACAGTAGGTAAGGCGTTATTATTTTCTTTTTCGGAAAAACACTTTTGACATTTGTATATGGCCCCATCAACTGCGGCGTTTTTCCATGTAAATTCCAGTACCAAACCGGGCCAACGTTGACCTGGGTACTGTATTTTTGGGTGTCGATTACAATTACTTAAAACTTTAAAAGGTTCCGCATCACCGAAATCAGCCATTTTTTAACGATTATAATCAAATTTGGTAAATTATCGAATTAGAAAAACAAAACATCGAATTGAAATTAAAATATGTTTGTTTATATAGTTAATAACACGGCCTAATTAATATAAACAATTTGACCTAATTAATGTGAACGGCTTGACCTAATTTCAAATTTATTACGTAATATTTTTGCCAACACACCACTACTTTACATTGAAAAATGTTAAAACCAGCACCACCAATATAAACTTAAAAAAGCTGCTAAATGTACAAATGAAATTAAAGGAAATTGTGTATAAAATGTTCAAATATTTCCTAGCACTGTTTTCGTTTTACTGTTTTCTATTTTACATTTGTAAACGCTAATTTTATTAAGTGGTAAGTTTATAGTGCGCGAGATTTTAGTGGTTGCACATGAACTTTCGTTTTCCCGCGTAATTATCCATTTTATTATTGTCCTGCGGCAAATTATGACATAAAAAATTACTGTAGCGTAGTTGTTATGATATCACAAAGAAATAGATAAAAAAACCGCAAATTAAAAGTTTGTGTGAATTTGCAGTTAACATAAACTGCTTGCAATTCGTTAGCATACAATTAACCAACTGAACACAAGAAATGTATTAATTTTTTTTATTTTTAATTATTTTATTTAACAAATAATTGTTATTTTAATCTTGTGTTTATCAACCAAATAAAAATCTTACATTGACTACATATAAATAACCGCTAAACGCTACGAGATGTTTAAGTTAAGTTTTATAATACTGATAACGTAATAAATAAACGTCGCTACACGATATTTGTCATAGGCTCCCTTCGGGTGCTTTTTTTCCGGGTTAAGGGCGGGTGCTTTTTTTCCGCCTTTGCCACGGGTGTTTTTTTTCCGTCACCCGTCAAATTTACCATAAAAAACTACCGTTTGCGATTTTTGCAGTTTCCGGTGTCCAATGTATGGCGAAAGGGATGAAAATCACCCTGGCCGAAGAACTGCCGACTCCCACTACCGGGATGTGGGACTTGGAAGTGGAAGGGTACCCGAAATGCCCAGGGGCAACGAAAACCGACGTCGGCGGATCCCATGAGTTTGAAATTCTCTACGCCGACAAGGAATGGTGCGGAGTCGATGCGGAATATTATTTGGTACGAATGTTTTATGTATTACAGTATTGTTATAATTTAAAGGTTAGCGCTGAAAACAATAGCGAAATATATCAAGACAAAATACTAAAATAAAACACCAAAAATCGCGATAGAACAAAGCAACATTCTCGTTGATAATTTTTTAGCCAGTATAATTTTATTAATTTAGCTGTAATTAGGCCATTTCTCTTAGTTTTGTTAATTCTTTTTAGCAAATTCGCTGAAACACATTGTAGTCAAAATATTTACTGTATAACTGCACAGTTCCGCAGGTAAATATCATGCTGAATACCGGATATAGTTATTCTTTGCGAAATAAGCAGTTTAACTGCAATGCGTCAATAAGTTTTTTTCTAAGAGTGGTATTAAAGGCAAAAGAACATCCTAATTTACATAGCATACTGCGCCTTTACTCATGTTTATTATTATTTTTTCTATTTTAATTTAGACACCGGCTTGGGTGGCATATTCAAAAGTAGTTTTGCTCCTAAAAGATGACAATGGAAAAACAATAGCAGATTCCGTTTCCTGCATATACGACACACGATTTGATGCATCGCTCATGACGTTCAAAGGAGAAATTACAAAGTATTTTTTTATATTTCATAATGTAATTTCAATTAAAGTTGAGTGTAATGTTATCTATCTATTTAATATTAAGTGTATGAATTGGAGCCAAGCCATATTCAAATCATTTAAACAATCGCTTCAAAAAAACTTTGATAACCGAAGCATTTTTTAAACGTAATTAAGTAAAAGTTTTTGATTTTATTATGTAATTTTTAGCTTGATATTAGGATTTAAGCTTGGACGTGCTTAGAATACAAACTTTAACTTCAACCAGGTTGTCGAAATTAATCCTACAGTTGTCATACACTATATAAAATAGAAGAATTATATTGTTTTTCAAAATATAATACGTTTATAAATTATTTGCATTCACTAATGGCGTAATAATAAAAACGATTTTTAGTCAGAATTTATTGTACGGCGGGAGTCTGGCAGAACAGGGCGCCGATATTGAAACGACTGTCCACAGCAGTGACGCCGTTACCATGGACTTCTTTGACCAAGTAATAACAATAAACTTATGTATTTCAAGAATACCAGTTTTAAAGAAAATCAGGCTTTTAATAAAATAAAAAATAATGACACTGGTGTGGTGTGTTATGTAAATTAAAAAAAGTAGACGAAATTGCTGATATATTTTGATTTTTAAAACAAGTTCGTAAAATACTTGTACATAAATTTTTTTTTAATTATTCAGCTTTTTGTTTGTCATTCACTTTTTTATATATATTTTTTTTCGGAAATTAAGTTAAATATTCTGCGTTAAATCTTTGTCAAAAACGCTAAAACTTCGTAATTTATTAGAAAAAGCGATCAACAATTGACACGGTCAAAACAACCGTAAGATCATATATTTATAATCAAGCGTCCACAATATCTATATCACCTTATTTTAACGGTAAATTTGGCATATATTCAATGTTTAATTACCTTAATTTTTCCAAAAGATAGTAATTTTACGGCTTGGGGATAGTCAAAGGGCTCTTATAGAAATACCAATTAACTAAAAAATCAAATATAGTGAGAAATGTGGTGTTCAAGGTTTTATGAAACAGTTTTTTTACGATAAATAATATTATAATTCTGACATTTTGTTATAATTCAGGCTGGTAGACAGCTAGTAAACCGAAAAGTCAAGCTGGGAGATCCAATTATGCTGGCAATCGATGTTTCGCAAAACGTTCAAGGTATATTATTGTGTTTTATTTTGTAACTACACAGCCAAAAATTTATGTTTATTAAAACCGAATATGACACAGATGACGAATTTAAACAGCTTATTTCTTTTTTTTTGTGTCTGCAGGAATATGATATGGTTGGATTGGAGGCTGAGTGAGTGGTAGGTAAGGATAGTCTGAAGCTTGCTGCTTTATATATTTGGAATTTGGAAATATGTGTTTGAAAAAAATCCTGGAAACCCATAACTAAACCAAATTCTAAACATATATTTTCTATTTAGGGCTTATTTTTTCATTTGTGATGGATTCCAATTTCCTACTTGGGGCTTCCAAATCCCGTCTGTACTATTAGGCCCGTGACATACTTCGTTCAAACTGTCCAAAGGAAAAAATTAAAAAGTTCGATTTTGGATTATTTAAAAACTTTTTTTGGATTTTTTAAAATTTTCGGTAATTCCACCCAAAAAAATACGAAAAATTTTTAAAATAAAAAAAAATTTTAAATTACTTAAAATTGAACTTTTGTGTTTTTTCTTTGGGCGAAGTATGTCACGGCCTTAAAGGTGCGGTGCGAAGCCAAACTTTTTGTCTTCGATTTTGATAATTTTTTGTGAAAACATTACCCCTGCCCCCAATAGCTCACAAAAATTTTTTCAACATAATATCTCCAGTGTTTCAGGAGTTATGACCACTATGATTTGTCTGTAATAAAATCGGCTTTGTTAAATATTTGAATCCAATAAGTAAAATAAGTTTTATTTGTTTTCACGTGTTTATGGCTATTCATATTTATGTATGGCTAATATTTTTATGTAAATTTTTTAATTGCTTTAAACGTACTTCTTTTTTAATTAAACCAACACTATGTGCCTGTTTTTGGTCTTCTTAAATAAAGTTTAAATAAAATTCTTGTTATTTATCAATATCAAACCTAAACTTTTGTTATTTTATTAGGTAAATTTGACATTACTTATGACATTATGACAAATTTGATATTATGAAGCCCATAAACAAAATTTATCTTATTACAAAAATATTTTTCCTAATTTTGTTCCTTTTCAGTAAACAAAGTTCTGCCAGAAAATTGTTATTTTTCGTCCTCAAGCATTCCAGAAGAAAACGCATTAGGTGCTCAGGTGCTACCATTCATCAAAAAAAGGTAAGTAGTCATGAAAATTTAAAAGTACCGCTTAAACTTTTTATTCGGCCCCTCATGATGACAATAGAAGAAACAAGATTAAAATTCTATTAATTTTACTGTCTAAACTTGAAAATACATAAGTTTATGTATTCCTCACAGCAAATCCTGTCATAATTGCCGTACTCCTGTAAAAATAAAGGTGGAATTCCGCAGTTGTGAGAGCAAATAATATCAACCAGCAAAAAAAAAACTTAAAAGCTTAAAATTAAATGGTGGGCCGCACTTTGTTAATTTTCCAAAAATATTTATGCAAGAAAAAAAATATTTTTTTGGAAATCAGGTTAAGGGGTACAAAATTTTCTACAGTTGCAATTTTTTCATGAACAATTTCAGTAATTGCCTAATATTAACAATGTTTTTGTTAAGTTTTCTATCTTTTTACTTATAAATTTTAGGGTATAAAGTTTTGATATTCTTTTCTAATAATTAAAACAAAAAAGCGTGTCTGAAATGCGGAACGAAAACACGCTCGGTATTAAATTTTATTCTATGGCGGTCTGTTTGAATCCAGAACTTACTCTGGCATTTCACATCTGAGACACAATAATACTCGGAAAAGATTAGCCCGACGTCAGAATAATAATGAATATTTAAGTGGAATATCGAATGGTGTATGATTTTTTAATGCTTTATGAAATTAATTTTTTTCGAATGGTGTGTGATTTTTTAATGTTTTATGAAATTTATTTTTAAGATGTTTAAATTTATTATAAAACTATACATTATTACAACTAACTGTCAATAAATTTAGCTGCTTTAATCATAAACACGGTATGGTTCGCGCTTTTCTGCCGACTATGGAGCGAAATCTTAACGGGACCAGATTCGAAATGAGATTTCCGGCTTTTTTCTTCACCGGTCACGATCCCAATCTTTACGTTCATTGTACGATTTTGGCCTGCGTCGGAACTCAAAAACTCTGCGAAACCACCAATGAAGTATTAATTGCATTGATTTTACGATGCCACTAAAGATATTGAAACACAAGAAGCTATTCCGAAAAGAGAATACACTAACTTTAGTTTTATAGAATTTGAGGTGTTTACGAATAATACAGTTTTACATAATAAACATAAAATCAAAAGACCAAACACGTGTTGCGGGAATAATGGTTTGAAATATTGCAAGATTTCATAACAGAAAGCCTTCATCAATTTTTAAAACTTCGCTGATTTTGTTTTAGTAAACAAGTCGTCAAATGTTTTTACAACTAAAACATAACAAATTATCAGTGTCCATTAGAAAAAGTAAAAAATAAAAAAAAAATAAAGGGTTAATTTCTGAAGGATTCATTCAGAGTGAAAAACTACTGGGACGGTTGGTAACGAACTATTGTAAAGGTGACCCAAATTGAGGAACAGATTGAATTATTTTTATCCTCGTCATATTTTAGTAAACTATTAAACAAACAGTAATCCATAGCATCGGATTACTAAAATAAATCACTGACGGTTATATTGAACAAAAAATATACATGTAGTTTACTGCATCATGTCTTTTTGGCTTATTTTTATAAGCTCTAAAAGATACTATTTATAAGATCATTTAAAAAGGTTTTTAGTGATTAAAATATTGCGTACTGTATTATATTATTTAGTCAAAATTATTTTAGACTTTGCTTCGAGGCCCACTGTTTTAATTTAAATTTAAAAATTGGAGCTTATAGCTAATTTGTTCCCAGCTCGAAGCTTCAATTTTTTCATTGAATTTGGAAAAATGGGTCTTGAAACAAGGTCTACAATAATATTTGCTAAATAATATACAAAATCAAATGCCGCTTTAAAAATTCTATATTTTGTATTGCTAAAAAATAAACAAAAAATATACACGTACAACAAAAAAATTAATTCATTGATTTTTAGCAAAAATTAATTTAATTTTTATTTAGTGTTTTTCCACTCATCGACGAAGGAAAAGGGGTGTGGATACAGAAATTCGCTACAATGGAAAAATGAAAACGCCATTTTCCCATCCAAAACACTCGGAAGAGACCAAAGAAATGGTTTTAACCAAATATATTATAGTCGACGATACAAGGCCCGAGGGTATGTTTGTTTTTTGTTATAATATTATAATAATATTATGTAAATTAAAGTTACAGTAAAAAGGCTTTTAGTTTAAAAAGGTACAGTATGTTTTTCAGAGCAGTGACATTGTAACATTTTGTTGTAATTTGTAACCTCTGCAACGTCAGCCCAGATATCTCTGGTTCAGTGACGACAATTAAGACAAGTCAAGTCTGCAAGTGTAGTAAACAATTATATAAAAATTTTTGTTACTTTTGTTCCGCGCTTAATTATTAAATAAATTTACGCGGTTTATTATAATTATAGCACGAATTCCGCCAGCGGCGCCGAGATCCGTGGCGAATTTGGATAATCAGCTACTGAACGGCGCCATTTGCCTGGCCCCGCCCCATTTCTACAGTCTAATTGGGGTTCTAAGCGGCTGCGTGTTGGTACTTTTGGTCGTGGTGTCCTGCATGTGCGGTCGGTTGGCAAAAAGATCCTCGCGAGAGTCCTGGGAGGAAAAAAGATTCTGGTACAATCAGGTCTATCAAAATCAACCTCCTTCCTACAGCGCCAGCGCTCACAACTTGCCCACCATCACCGCCTTTTGATGTATATTGTTTTTAATTCTGTTAAGCTCAATGTACAGATTTTAAATGGAATAAACTCAGCATCATCTATGTTGTCTTTCAAACTGTTCAGTTTGTTTCTTGGTTATCAATTTTTATGGCTAATAGTCGAAACTTATTTCATTTTGGTTGCTATATATAAACGCAAGAATTAAAATTAGTGCGACAGAAATATAAAATAGAAAATTTTACAAAATATAAAATAAGATGCAAAATGTGTATGTGACATTATTTTTATTGTGAAATATCATTTACAGAATTGGAAAATGCTCCATGGGAAAGATTTAATACGTTAGTACGTGTATAACGAACGGACTTATTTTATCCAGTTAAAAAATAATAAGAATATGGCGCACAAAAGTGTATCACTAATTTTTTTAAAACTTTTTTTTTTTGTTTTTTTTTTGATAATAAGACTCATTGCTTAAAGCAGCGATGACAATTTTGTTTCTTAAAAAACTGTGGGACTGTTAAATGTAAAACGAACAGTTGATACATTTATGTAAAAAAGAACTCGTCAATCCTGGCTTCACAATTTGAATGATCTGTTTAAAAATTTGAGTATCTTTTAGTAGTGTCATCAATGATTCAAAATTATTTATTTTTCTTCTTAATTTCATTAATTCATTTTGCCATATTACGAAAAATATAGAATAACCACATGTATCACTCAGAAAAGTTTAGTGCCCCATTTATTCAGATCTCGTTTAAGGGGAACCCGCAACAATAGGGTTTTGGAGTTTTTCAATTAAGATGGCGTGTTTTTGACTTGTTTGGCCTAATTGGGGCATTTTATGCCCGTAATTAGCGTCAAATTACGTTAATCAAGGCAAAGGCCTATTGAACAAAAAAGAAATTATTGGCGTCGACACCGTGGAATTTGGTTCACAGCGGAAACAGTGGATAAATAATTTTTTTGTCATGCTTTAATTAGGGCAATGCGGTCCTAATTAGTGCTTTATTACCATCTCTAGGTGGAACTCGAATCGGGACAATTTTTGCGCCTCAATTAGACCATACACATCAGAAATAAAGCTGTTATTAAAGTACTGGAAGGGCCTAATTGAATATTATTCATTTCTAAATGTGCAATATGTGTAGTTAAGTATTTTTTGCATTTTATTGTAGTATATTTCTGATGGCACGGGGTTCTTGAAGTGTGAACGAAAAAAAGTCAAAGCACATCAATTTTACTCATAAGAACGTTGGTTGAATTATAAAAAAATAGTTTAAATAAACCATTGTGTTATTTCATATTTCTTTCAAAACTCAAATATTTGTTTTGTTGTAAGAAGAATCTATTGTGTTTTACCTACTTTAAACGTCTATACGCATCTTAAGGCGTTTTAATGCAGTTTTAATGTTTGGTAATAGAAAATAATTGTTTGGACTTTGAAGTAATTTGACCATCATTTTTTACGCTCACAAATCTAATTCACTGGAAGTGTAAAAATATGAACCTACTTAGCATAAAAAATGGGTCGGCGGTTTTGTCGCGAAATAAAAATCTCACGCAAATTAAAAACATTCATTCTTTTTATAAATATAAAATACGTTTTATAATAACGCATCTATTTGAAGAAATTTAGAGGCTTAATACTATAGCATTAGAAGAGTGTTTCTTTTGCTGGTTAACTCATGTAAAAAGAGATACTGTAAAAAATAATATGAAAAGCCTAACCCAAGAAATAGCTTAAACTGATAGAAAAAAAACACCTGACAACAATTCTTGAAATTGTTTTGATATTGTTTTTAATTCTCGAAAATTTCTCAAAATTGTAGCCAAAATTTATTTATTTCATAAAAATTTTGACTTCGTGGCGGGACCGGACCGAATACCCTAAATATGTTATGCTAGTTAGGTCATCACATTAAGTATAAGTGGATGCCTTCCATTTGGAAACCGAAGCAAAAATTGCCCTACTGCTTACCTATTTTTCGCATTAGTTAATTTGATTTATTAAATTAGCTAAATCAATCCCCATTAAAAAAGTACGCAAACAATACGGAAATTTTAAGCTCAGGACACCAAACAGTTTCTGGTAAACTATATTCTTTATTATGCAGTGCAAGTGTAATTTGTCTATAGAATATAGTGTTAATACGAGTGTTTATTTTGCAAGTACTGTATGTAAATGATCTCATAATAATGAATTTTATACAAAACTAAAAAAATTGTTTATATCTTTAAATTTTTCGGGTGCGAGTAAATAATTTGTACGATTTTGGATTTAACAATTGTTGCAATTTTTATGAATATTAGTGTATAACGCAAGCATTACTATAGGGGGTGATTCAAAAGCTTGACTATGGAGTTATATTCAGGTTTTTTTGACTTTATTGATTAGTATAACACCCATCTACATTTTTAATCCAAAAACACCAGAGTATGATATCAATCCACATTTTTCAATCCAACAACACCAGAACATACTAGCCTGCATAAACTCAAACAACCACGATTTAAACTAATTTTTTTAAATGCACTCTATTAAATTCGCACATCCTTTCAACACTAAAATTATTGTTGAACAAAAAATGAAGTGGTGAGTTTTTTTTAAAGAAAAATCGCTCTGTAAGTGTAATATTTCGCTATGTAATATTTAATAATCGCTCCATTTTCGTCAGATCGACCCATTCACTGGTTTTATTGGCCCACTTTATCTAAATTAATTACCACAGAACAAACTAAAAACTTTTAATACGCATAGAAATTCTCCAAAGTTAAAAATAGGACTTTCATCCTTTCTTTAAATTTAAAAAATTTTACGAAACAAAAAAAAAACGAAAAAAATTTTTCAAAAAAAAAAATTGCAAAAAGATTGCGTCGAATGGTATTCGCTTTGTTTTGATTAAGAATTTTTGAATAAAACTATAATGGATATGTAACAGTCGCTGACTCACACAGAGGAAAGTAAGTATCTCATATACAAGTTAATTCTGTCTTGCGATTGATAGCCAGACTAAAACTTCTTCTTCTTCTTCTTGGAAGTTTTTGAAGAGAACCAGACAAATCAATCACAAAGTTTGATAACCGAAAGTTAACTTTTTGTTATAAATTAACCTTTCTGTTTGTGAAATCTCGATAGATCCTGATAATAAATTTTTATAAAAAGTGTTTTTAAACTTAAAAACCGCCACTATCTTAGTGGCAAAAAATACATCAGAAGCAAAAATCATTTTCTTAACTTCATCCAACCTGACACAAAATAGATTTTAACTCTGCCTACAGCGCACTTAAACCAATCGTTTTTTTTATTTTTCGACTTGTTGTTTGGCCAGTTTATAATAAATGCAAGAGAATAGAAAATTATAAAAATCATACATTTATACAACATTCGAAATTTATGAAAACTTTTAGATGAAGGTACTAAATAGTAATTGTATTTTAGCAAAAGACGAAACACAGTTTCGAAAAAAAAGCCTTATATTAAATGGAATAGTATAAAGCTACATAAGTCTAAAAACTAAATGCCAGAAAAGACTAAAACAAGTCTCTTTAAAACCTGTAAATTAATAACAGATTTTGTGAAATTTTCAGAAAAACAAAACCGAATAAAAACAATACGTGTAAAAGCTTTAGTTTGCGTTTTTTAACCATTAATAAAACCAAGAATATATAATACAAGAGAATGTCCGACTGTACACTAAATTTTCTACTAAAAATTTTGCGAGAGAAAGTCGCACTTTTGATTTTGTGTGCGACTTTTTTGGCAAAAATCCGTTATTTTCTGCTGCAGTTTTCCCGCGCTGCGATTTTTAACACAGTGTTAGTTTTCTCCAGTTGGGACTGCGACTTCTTCCGCACTCTATGCTGCTTTATTCACACTGCGATTATTTTTCGCACTGCGAGTTCTCACACAAAAAACATACAGACGCTGGTAGTCATTTTCAATGGAGTAAAACACTTTGAAACTTGTTTTATTTAATTCCAAAACGTTGGAAAGTTACTTTTATTTTCTTGAAAACTAAAAACTTTTTACATCTTAAGGTAAAAAAAAACGACTTTTACTCATTTAAACACAAATATTTTTGTCTCGCTTTGCTTTATTTTTTTTTGTTGTGCAGCCCGACTCGCAGTGCGAAAATAATCGCAGTGCGAATAAAGCAGCATAGAGTGCGAAAGAAGTCGCAGTCCCCACTGCGAGAAAACTAACACTGTGTAAAAAATCGCAGAGCGGGAAAACTTGCAGAAAATGGCGGATTTTTGCGAGAAAAGTCGCACACAAAATCAAAAGTGCGACTTTTCTCGCAAAATTTCGGTCAAGAATTTAGTGTACAGTCGGACATTCTCTTGTGTTATATATTCTTGATAAAACTTAATTCACATAAATTTC
>JASAMX010020664.1:0-12500 GCA_030248175.1 Microlaimidae sp. YZB2_3 | reverse complement strand
GGGTTGTTGTTGTGGGTTGATTTTTGTTTTTTGTTTTTTTTTTGTTTTTTTTTTTTTGTTTTGTTTGTTTTTTGTTTTGTTGTTTTTTTTGTTTTTGTGTTTTGTGGTGTTTTGGGTGTTTTTTGGTTGTTGGTGTTTTTTTGTGTTTTGGTGTTTTGTTTGTGGGTTTTTTTGTTGTTTGGGTTTGTGTGTTTTTTTTTTTTGTTTTTGTTTTGTTTTTTTGTGGTTTTTTTTGGTTTTTTTTTTTTTTATATTTTTTGGAGGTGGTTTGTTGTATATTTAGGTATTGGGTGTGGGGTGGGGGTTGTTTGGGTATTTTGTTTTTTGGTTATATTTTTGTGTTGGGTTCGTTGTTGGTGGTTGTGTGGTTTGTGTTTTTGTTGTTTTCGAGATGTGTTTGTGTTGTGTTGTGTGTTTTTTTTTGTTTTGGTTTTGGTTTTGGTGTATGTTTTGTTGTGTTTTTTTTTTTGTTTTGTTGTTTTTTTTTTTTTTTGTTTTCTTTGTTTTATTTTTGTTTTTTTTTGTTTTTTCGGTTTTCTTTTTTTTTTGTTTTTTTTGTTGTTTGTCGTTGTGTTTTGCTGTTTTTGTTTTGTGTTTTTTTTTGTTTTTTTGTTTTGTTTTTTTTTTTTTTTTCTTATCATAAAAGGATTGAATTTCAAAAAATTAGAAAATTAATCTGAAAAATACAGATATAATTATTTGTCAGCCGTATGGATGACATGGGCTACTTTTATTGTAAAATAAAAAAGCATTTTATCTTATCCGGTCCAAAAAAATATCCGATCCAGGCGTATCGAATATTTCCGGCCAGATCTGAAAGTCATAATTCAATCAATACCTAACCAAGCTAAATCATTGTTAGAAAGCATACAGTTCAGAAAGCGGTTGGTTCTTTGAACAAATCAATATGGACAATTTTCTGCTAAACAACGAATTTGTCTTTTTTTGGATTTTGAAACTTTTTTAACAAACTGGCACAACAGTAACTGAATGAATGTTAAATAAAGTGTTTTTGCAAAAGTTTTTTTGTGTTTTTCTGCATTATCAACATTTTTATACAAAAACTGAATTTTTTGAGATTTTCTTAATTTTTACTTTGTGTTTAAACTGCATTATATTTAGAACGACGCACTATATAACCTCACAACATCTCTTATTTAAGGCTCAAAATTGTTAATTTTCAGATTTTGATATTTTCTTCAAACTCACGCTGCAATGTGTTTAACTAACTGCGCATTTTAAAATTCTGGTAATTTCGACCACCTTAAAATTAGGCGAAAGAACCTGCCGTTTTTCGCTGTTTTCAAATATCATTGTACTACCGTATTTAGAAAGAATTTTTTCGCTCTTTTGACTTTTTTGGACGTTTTTTAAGCCAAAAAAATTAAACAAAAATACAGGTTATTAAAATATGTTTTTTTAAGGTTTTGACATAATTATTTAAAGTCTTGCTAATAAGTATTAAAGTTTGCAAACGGTTAAAAGTTAACTTATATGTACCAAGAACAATACCTAAGGATAAATTTGCAACCTTTAAAAATTTTTATTGTTTGTTTTGGCAATAGTTATAGCCAGTTTTTTCTGAGTGGACAAAGTTAATGGGTCGGGCCTTAATTTCGGCAACTATAAAACGGTTTTAAACCTCCAATGATCTTTAATTGTAACAGTAATTTTAATATTTTACACTGGAATAACAAAAATAACTATCGTTTGATTTTTTAGACAAAATTTTGGGTCGATTGGAAAAACCAGAAAAAACTTATCCAAAAAAATAAAAAAAGGTGGCCGAAATTAAGTCAGCCACCCTATGACTTAAAACGTAAGAGAGATAGAGCCGTGCTCTATCCTTACGTCAAATTTGACGTAAGCGAAAAAAAATTGCGGAAATTTACTAATTCTGATTGATAAACTAATTTTTCTGCTGTATTTTCCTAAATTTTTGCATGTTACATTGTTAAAATATGTAAACAATTATTCGAGGCAATGAAATATGTCAAAAAATTTCATTCAAGTCAAAAAATTGATAAATCTTGCCTGAAATTAACCTAATTTCGAATTGTCTATTTCGGATATTTTTGAATTTCTAATTTGAAAACGTGTTGGATGTGCGCCGCCAAATCTGCCCCCAAACTGCCGCCAAACTGCCGCCATTTAGGAATTAAGGCGTTAAAGTAAAAAAATTACAATAAGACGGTTATTTAATTCATAGTTTATTTTGTTAACTTTAAAATTTACTAAAATGTGTTATAAATATAAACTCGGTTTTATTCGACTTTTTTTAAGGTTTTAAGTTTACGCGGTACTAAGCCTAAGCAAAGCTTAAAAAACAGCCTAAACTTTCTACGTGTAGCTATTTGTTAAAGTTTAGATTGTTTTTAAGGCTTCGCTTAGAACGCATAGTCTTAACCTTAAAAAAAGTCCAGTAAAAAAAGTCGAGTAAATCCGAATTAGCCTATATTGCGCGCTGAAAAGTTCGCGCGGCGCGCGCTGAAAATTGGTAACTGCTTTTATATTGATAGATATGCTGCTGAAGCAAAATGCCCCACGGTGCTATAGGCTATAGTATGCTCAGCTACTTTCTAAAAAGGATATCTCCGTGAAGAAAAACAACTCGGTTTTGTTTCCAATTTTTTTGTAAAATAAATAAAATTAACAGTTTTTTGTACTATAAAAAATTGGTTAAAGATGTAAATATGAGATTAACATTATTTTATTACAATATAACTGAGTTAAAACCTTAGATTTTAAATGGCGGCGGTTTGGCGGATATTTGGCGGCAGTATGGCGGCAGATTCGGCGGCGCACATCAAATACGTAATTTGAAAAGAGTTGAAAGTAAACCTTCTGGAATACTTCTCTGTACAGGATAAAATCGATAAAAAGCTATTTTAAATGTTTTTTCAGGAATAATTGTGCACAATTTTTACAAAATCTTTTTTAAAAAATACATTGATGAAACGTTTTTTAGGTATACAAGACACTGGTACGTTTATATATTTTTCACAGGGAGGAAAATTTAGATTTTCTAGGAGTTTTGACTTTTTAAAGATTTTGCCTTAGCATTTAGCCACAAACGTATTAATTCTTTTTTTGTTTTACATGATGAAAAAGCCAAAACATGTTGAACTTGAGGAGGCTCGTATTTACGTAATAAAACTGGTCATTTTAGCAACGAAATTAAATGGTTTTTAATGTGAAAAAAAGAGGTCCTACGTCATACGTTTTGTAAGTGTGAACTGATGGCTTTTACGTCTTACGTCATACGTCATAAGTATACGTCTTAAGTAATGTAGTGTAAAAGAGGCTTTTGATGTGGACATATACGAACTGTAATAGATTTGAACTAGCATGTGCAGTTGCTTACAAAAAAGTTTAGATTATAATGATATTGATTTTATTATTTAGAAAACCAATGACACAAGCAAGTTGTAGTTTCACTATAGTCGAATCGAAAAGAATGGCAATTAAAGAAATCATTCTCACAGCAATTTTTTAAAATCACAAAATCGTCACTTTTATATTGGAAGGTTGTAATTTTACGAGTTTAAAAAACAGTTAAATTAAAAAAGTGGCAATTTCCTGATTGTCAAAAATTGCTGTGAGAATAATTTTTTTTAACTTCCATTCCTTCCAAATATAAAGGAACTACAACTGGGTTTTGTAATTAGTTTCCTAAATAAAAAATCATTATCATATATGATCTACATTTTTTTTATTTTGTGAGCAACTGTACATACCATATGTTAATTTATTACAGTCCATATACGAACGTCTCGAAGTAGTCCACATCTTTTATGTCAAAACATACGCCCGAGAAAAATCAATCTTTTTATTTTTCCATTCTTAGAGTTTTTTTTCATGTCTTAAAATTAAATCTTAAGGATTTAACTTAAAAATAAAATTAAAGTTTTTGCTTCGCAGGGATTTAACTTTTTTGAAATTTTCAATTAGTAATAGTAATAATAATAAGAAAAAAAGAAATAAAATAAATTTCATTTTAATTTGGGCAATTATGGGCTAATTACTGCCGCAAATTTTCTTATGGTAGTTTTTAAAGTTTTTAAAGATTTGGGTATGAGAATAATATCAATAAGGATAAAGCTGGCTTTAATAATGACTTTCAGACTCAAAGCTCAACAATAACTAAGCTGCTTGAAACTATAAATGATCTGACGTTATATTTCAAAAACCGAAAAAGTATAGATGTTATAATTTGGATTTTGCAAAAGCTTTTGATACGGTTTCTCATCAATAACTTTTGTACAAACTAGAATCCTATGGCGTCACTGGAAAATTTTTAAAATGGATAGAATTGTTTTTAATTGGAAGATCACTAAAAGTTGTAATTAATCAAAATCAATCATCTACTATAAACTTTGAGAGTTCAGTTACACAGGGTTCTGTTCTGGCTTCTTTTTTATTTTTAATTTACATAAATGATAATGTCGATTTTATTCACCATTCAAAATCAAACTTCTTGCGGATGACGCAAAAGTTTATACTAGTTTTGATTCCGATGATTAAGAGCTTAAAAACAAGCAATTGCAGGAGGATTTAAATCGAATATCTAACTGACCAGCTGAATTGTCAAGTCATGCACTTGGGGTTTTCTCAGAATCTACATAAATTTGACTATAAAATTTCTGACCAATTTTTGATAAAAACTAGATTAGCAAAAGACCTTGGAGTTTATGTTTCTGAAAATTTTAAATTTTCTTAGCGCTGCGAAATTATTTTGAAAAAAGCTTTAAGAATATCTGCGCTTATATGTAGAACATTGGCATCCAACTCAGTTAAAAATTTTATCCATTCTTATGTTAGTTAACGATTTTGGAATATGGTAGTGAATCCTCACTTAAAAAAGATATTAAACTTCTAGGAAGAGTGCAGCGAACTTTTATACAAGCAGAATTTTCAAACGTTGTAAACTACATTATACAAATTATGATAATAGATTAAAATTTATCAAACTTCAAAAACTTACAGATCGGCGCCATATTATCGATCATTCAGAGTGTTATAAAATTATTAATTTGCTTAAATTTAATTTAACTATTAATCATGATTTTTTCTCTTTTAATGTAAATCCTACTAGAGGACATAGGAATAAGTTAAAAGTTCAAAAAAGTAGAATTGATGCTAGAAAACATTTTTTTTCTGTAATAGGATTGTTTTAAAATGGAACTCTCTATCTGAACAACACATTTCAGCTACTTCATTATATATTTAAAAAAAAGACTAGGTAGTGGTCATTTTTAGACCTTATTTTTAATAAGCCTTAGGATCACATCTATTAAACCAAGTTGTCTGTCGTTTATGTATGTGCACTCGGCGAGACCGTGTTCGGTTCGCTTAAATGGTATAAAAATATTATTTTTGTTGGTTTCTTAGAAATAAATAAATAAATAAATAACAAGCATGAAAAAACGAAAATGAATGATAAATACTTTAATTTATTATTCTTTAATTATGATTCAATCGTCACTGATGGGGTTTCTCCTTGTGGCGCTCTCACACCTGCCTGCCAATAAATATTTTTTTAAGCAATACAAAACACAAAGGAAAATTCGTTCTTGTTGTTTTTAATTCTTGACGCTAGATGATACTGGAGCGGTCACTGAAAAAATAAACCAACCGCGAACAGCTGTCGCCGTAGTTTGCTGTTGTTACGCGGTTTTTGAAGACTTGGCGAACTTATTTATTGTTGCAAAAAGGTTTTTATTGAGCGGTCAGAGATTTGTTTCTTGAAGGGCTTAAAAAAATTATTTTGATCAATAGATCAATAACAAAAATCTAAATAAAATAGTGCGCAATTCTACAAAATTGCAAAATTCTACTACCTTTCAAACACTCCCAAGTTTTTTTTGTTTTTTTTTTTTTTTGATCAATCAGTAACTAAAAGGAGGATTTTAAAATATGACCGTTGAAATAACAAAAATAGTAATTATAAGATGATAATGAACATTATTTACAAAATTTACCTGCGTTCTTTAATAATATTTGGCACAGGGACGTAGAACTAAATCGCTTCGAGATGATTCTGGGCCACCTATGTATGATTGTTCCGTGACCCTACCCACCATTTTATGTAAAATTCTCTAAATCTTTGTGCTCAAAGCAAACAAAAATATTTTTATTTGTGTTAGCCTAAGCCTTTGTTTTTAATGCAAATTTTTAAAACACAGCAATGATTATAATTTATAATTTTATAAAATTCTTTGCATTCAAAAAAGTGATAAATGATAAAACACTGGTGTAAATAAAGTAAAACAGTAATAAAAACTTTTGAACTGATTGAACACTAGACTTATAGTGTTGTTACAGTACTCAGATTTTATTCCAGTACCAGTACCAGTACTATGCTGGTTGTCCAAAAACATTCCAGTACTATCCCTACCTCAAATTTTATTTCGAGTACAATACCAGTATTTCTTCAAAAACCCAAATTTAGTTCCAGTATTTTATGAATTAGTACAAGTATTAATTCCAGTACCAGTATTTTATAATAAATAAATTACTCAATGTTTTAAATGTACGGTTTTTTACAATGAGTTATTGGAGAAAATTTTTTTAATAGCCTAGGTGTTAGACTTAAAGAAAAAGATTCAGAAACACAACAAACCATTTTCAACGTTTTTATTTGTGAAAAATTAAAAACAATTAGGGCCATGTTGTGGTCGCAACTATTATTTTATTTTTTAATTATTTAAAGAATTTTATTTTTTAAAGATCCATTCAAAATTTTTTGCAGGTGTTTGGCTAAAGATCAATTAAAAAAATTGGCACCTTATTTCTAAATTTAATTTTTTTTAAATAAAAAGGTTAAATTTTGGTTTTTAGAGTTGGCAATTTTAATTTGGCGGGTTATCTCAATTCAGGCAGTAGGTTATTCATATTTTCGTGTCAATTTTCTAAATAATGTTTTTTTTTTGTTTTTAATGCAAAATATTATTTATATGAAAAATAAGAAAAATAAAAATATAATATCAAAACGAGCAAAATTGACTGGGGAACATCTCAAAACGTTTCGTGGAAAAATTTATAACTTACTATTTTTTATAGGACAGTTTTAGAGGATAGTTTTTCTTACTCATCTTAAATTTAAGTGTTTTGTTTATAATATATTGCAATAATATTGAAATTCAACAACAGAGCATTTTTTGTTTTTTGTGGAGACATTTTAAGTGTTTTTTGATATTTGTTGCTAAAATGGAGAGTATATTGTGCTTAGAACAACCCTTTATTTGGCAAGAAGCTTAGTTAGCCTCCTCGTTAGTGACGAAATACTGCCAAACCAAGCTTTCTTTGGTTCTTCTTCCTTTATAGCTTGTGCAGCAGTGTGCCCCTTAAAGGGGGCGGACCAGGGGAGGTAATACAAACCCTGAAGGGAGATGGGGGGATGCAACCCCCCAGAAATGGGGATCTGGAAGAGAAGAGCCCCCGAGCGGAGTCAAGAGCAGAGCCTCTAGTCAAAGAGGTCCGGGGGGGCAGAATTCCCCCTGGGGGAGAAAATTTTTAATTTTAGACACTAAAACACACTAGAAATTTTATTTCCAGTTAATAAGTACTACCCAATTTAAGGTAGTTTATCCCTTTAAATTTAAAATATGTGTTTAAAACATTATTAAAAGTGTAATTTATTATTTATAGTAGTTTTATTTGACATGTATGCCTTCAATATTGATAGGCATAACTTATTTTATTTGAAAAACTAAGATAAATTATCAATTTAAACTACCCGCGAAACGAGAAATTTTGGGTTTTTTTACTCTTAATATGCTTTTGGAACGCATCAGGAAAGTTTTGAATTAATAATAAAGAAAAAATCTAGCTTCGCCGGACCTTGGGGAGGGGGGGGGGACGGCCGCCTCCTTTTTGACCACCCCCCTCCCCCTAGGCACGCCACTGTGCTTGTGGCTCCAAGCGAATCAGATGTTTCAGGGCGCGCATTATCAAAACTATCTTGCAAAGTATTCAGCTTTAGTTCAACAAACAGTAATTCCATATTTTTGTTTAGAAAAAACACTTAAAAACCCTTTTAAAAGCCCGACTTAAGCTTTTTAATGAACTTGATTGAACTTAATAATTGAACTTAAGAATTTGTATTTCTAATTTCAAATCTATAAAATATTTTAATAAGTGATGTTGATCACTTTGGAGAGATGTTTTTATTTTAGAAGTTTAAAAGGCAATTTTCTTTATGACTTTGAAAGCTTAACCAAAATTTGCGCAAAAGTAATGCATATTTAAAAAACAAATATTACTATAGGTAATGTAATACGTACGTAATAAAAATTGAAATGTTCATTTCTTACCAAAAACTTAATTCAAATAAAAATAATAAAAAAATCTATCTTTGGTTAAACGACTTTTTTATTTTGGATCTTACCACAACAAATTGATTTTGTGTTGATTGATTTGTTTTTAAATTGTAATTATTTGAATTTTGTAGAGTCTTTGATTTTTTGTAAGACGCATTTAAAGTATTAACTAGTTCAAGTCTTGTCTTGTAACCGGTAGCCGTTTAGATTATCTTTGAAATTTGCATATACGTCATGATCCGCCGCATAATTTGTCAGATCAAAAAATCGTGATTATCAATCGACTCTCTATTGTCAACCATATATATGTTTGTTAAAAGACCAGCAAACATAACACATGTGTTTTTGGCTGTGCTTCACGGCATAAGCTTGCTAACTGTAAATTCCATTTAACTCAATAGCACAAATGTCAAATAAAAAAAACATTGCTACCAATCGATTCTCCGTTACTAATTCTATCTATCTATATTCTAAATTTTAAGTCATATCAATTTTTTTGGTAGAGTTATAATTGTTTTAAATAAAATTTGCATATTCTTCATGATTGACCGCAAAATTTGTCAGATCACAAAGTCGTGATTATCAATCCATTTTCCGTTGTCAGTTGTAGTTATGTTTCGAATTTCAGTCATATAAATTTTATTCAGCCGAGTTATATCTGTTTTAAATAAAATTTGCATATACATAATGATCGACCAAGCGAGTTATGACTTGTCGTCATGAACGAGTTGTAAACAACAAAAAAGTTAAGGTGGCCCCGATATTAGGGGCCCCTTATAAGTTAAAGAATCCCTTATATGTTTTGAACAACCCACCCCTACAATAATAATACGAGCTTTTACTGCACCCATTACGCCTGCGCTGAGAAACACCAGTGGAGATTTTTTACGTTAAACCTGCTTATCAATACTGGTACTGGAACTGAACCACAATTAGTTCGAGTACCAGTATTTTCTAACTTCCTCATATTTTCCAGTACCAGTACCAGTATTTTTTCAAACCGAAATTTTAATACAGTACAGTACCAGTATTTTTGTTTTTTGAATTTTTTAATGCAGTACAGTACCAGTATTGTACTGGAACTAAAATCAGCGGTACTTTAAGGGTTCGAGTACAAGTACCAGTAATACTGTAACAACATTACTAGAGTATACATTAGAGGGCGAAATCAATAAATTATTTTAGTTATTTTAAAAATTTGATGAATGTAGCTTTTAGTACCTTTTTAGGTTTTACCAGTTTTAAAATTTTAAACAATGTTTTTATCTGAAAAATATAATATCAAAAAGTAAAACTCACTAAAGTAGATTTCTGTACTTTCCATACCATTTTTATAACAAAAAAACTTACAGCTTTATGTGTGATCCAGAACACATTATTATAAGTAAACTGAATGTCAACTTTAATGGGTCGTCGACAGCGAGATTTGTCACTTCTTACAAGCATGTACCATATAATATTCCACTCCAAAAAATCTTTCGTAATCCAGACAGGAGAGTTCAATTTTAAAACTGGACTCCATACTGAAATATTGAAATTAAATCTCAACGTTCAGCTACCGCTAACTTGCAATAACGTTCAATAATGAAAAACACAATATTAGTTAGAAATAAATTATCAGCAAAATTTTACTTTTTAACAGATCGAACTACAAGGGAAAATATTGCTATATTTTTTGTTTTGCAAAAAAATTTTCAAAAAAAATTTCACAATAATGTGAGGTGGACTTAGACTTAGACTTGAACTTAGACAATAGAAAAAAAAGCATCTGTTCGTGAAATTGCCAATGGAATAAAAAATTTACGCCATTATGATAATGATTGGTCTATATGGTGAGCTACCATACCATTAAAAATTAATTATTAATCATAAAGTGTGTAAAAACTAGTGCTGCTACATTTTTTAAAAAAGCTCTGTTTTTAAATTCAATTAAACAACAATAAAAGTGGCCGAAATTAAGTCAGCCACGTTAACTTTTTAAAAATTGCAAGTTTTAATCATTCCAAATAATTGTAAATGGACTGCTTGGCGGTTTTCTAAAATCAGAATTAGCTTATTTATGAACCAAAATTAATTAAAATTTGCAATTTCAAAATATTATCAGAAATTTAAGGCCGTTTGGAACATCCGATACTATTCCAAAATCAAGTTTTCAATGTGCTTTAGCAAATAAATTGCGTTTTTTGATTTGACGTTACCTGATGGCATTTTGGTTTAGTTTGATTGTATTTTTCTGTTTTTAAAGGATATCATCAAAGCACTTGAATTATAATATTTTATAAGCTACAATTTATGTGTTTGTTTTCTAAATTATAAGGTAATAGACGAATCTAGTACTTTTTAATGGTGCATTTTATGATACTTTGCCATTCTCTATTGTTTTTGTTATTTTTTATACGTCTCTCTAATTTTTACAGAAAAAAAGCAAGGGTTTAAATTTAACACACCCTTGGGTAAAAAGGGTGTAAAATTTTGTAAAATCAATTAATGAATATAAAAAATTTATAGTAAAGTGATCTATTTTTTGGTAATTACTCGTTTTTGTTTTGTACTGTATTCCTGATATTACTTTTATAAAGAGGCGATACTGAGTCAAGCTTTTTGTTTTCAACTTTGATAATTAATTTTTCACGATAGTCAAAACCCTCTCATTTAAACGGAAATTGTTCAGTGTTAGTATTCTTTACAGAGTTATAATTTTTTAGATTACTTTTAGCCAATTAGTGCTTATGAAAAATAAAGATCTTTCATCTATTAGAAATTAATTTTTTCCCAAGCAATAATTGGCTAAAAAAGATTCTATTAGCTCCTTCCACAACCATTCCCACAAAGCAAATATGGCGTGACCACAAATTCTAAATGACATTTTGAGGGTCCTTAAAATCCTAATGTTTTGTGAAAACCTTACCCCTGACCCCGATAAACCACAAAATTTGTTTTGTCACAATATCTTTACCGGTTCAGGAGATATGTATAAACAAAAATATACAACATAATAATAAAGCAAAAATATGTGACTTCATATATTTCTCAGACACATTGAGTGCTCTTATTAGGGCGCACCCTAATAAGAGCGCGCTCTTATTAGGGCGCGCCCTTATTAGCACACCATGGCCATAATAACGGTGCACCCTTATTAGCGCACTTATTGATTTTCAAAAAAAAGAGATTATTTATAAGTCTGTTTTATGCGACTGTTATACTAGCTGCGAATGCTCAGTGGTACTGATCGGCCTACCACTGAGTAAGAGACGGGTTTGAATCCCGCGAACGGTAGATTTTTTTAATTTCTTTTTTTACAAAAAATTGTCAATCCTATTTTTTGTTTTATCATTTTTCTTTTAATTTAACATAAGTAGCCCACCGAAAAAATAGTCGTTTATTTTTGTTATGGCTTTTTGGAATTTTTACTTGCATTTGGTACACCATAACAATTAAGTAGTTTAGCATTCCAATTGCAGCTACGACAACATTTGCATAAAACAGACTTATAAATTTTTTTTGAAAATGGATAAGTGCGCTAACAAGAGCGCGCTCTTATTAGGGCGCGCCCTAATAGGAGCTCTTACACACCCTAATAAAGCCCCCTTTCAGAAACAGGGCCCTAATAGCACATCCAAGTGCTCTAATAAGAGCACGCTCTTATTAGGGCGCGCCTTAATAAGAGCTCTTACACGCCCTAATAAAGGCCCCCTTTTAGAAACAGGACCCTAATAGCACATCCGAGTGCCCTATTAAAAGCGCGCTCTTATTAGGGCGCGCCCTAATAAGAGCACTCAATGTGTCTGAGAAATATATAAAGACACATATTTTTTCTTTTTTATTATGTTATATATTTTTGGTATAAAGTTTTAAAAACGACGTTTTTTTGGCAATTGCATACTGGAAAAATTTTAAGACTTATAAGAATAGAGTATAAGACTTAACTTTAACGTTTGGCAGAACGTTTAACACTAAAAAATTATTGTGTAGGCAAAAAAACAGCTCTAGTATTTTCTGATTACAAATGATCTAATAAAACATTTTCAACAACTTTTTAAAACAGATAATTCCGTACAAAGATAAAGAAAAAAAATTAAATCATTTTAAAAACATAAAGTTCTAACCCCTTCGGTTTTCACTATAACACTAAAAATGGCAAACAAATTTTATCATTTTTATATGCTTTAAAAAAACAGT
>JASAMX010020663.1:0-24069 GCA_030248175.1 Microlaimidae sp. YZB2_3 | reverse complement strand
TATTGCTGTTGATGGTTTAAAAATTTATATTTGAAAGTTTCTTTTTATATTCTTTTAACGTAGAACTTCACAGTTTTGACCACTTGGACTACAAGTCGCATATCATTATAAATATTAATTTTTGGCCTATAAAAGTGGGGTGCTATAAAAAGTTAAGAATCTGTGTTATCCAGTGGTTATAAAAACATCACCAAAAAGCTTGTCCAGTTTGCAACAGATGTCCATGGATTCTACCTCTGAAAACCACAATAAGGCCTTTTAAAAAAATTGATTCGTTATTTTTGGGCGAAATTTTATAATAAATTAGGGTAATGTAGGAGGCAACATTCAGAGGTGGTTTGGGTTCAAAATGATCTCAGGATTTTTTTAAATTGCAAAAAAGACTTTTTTACAAAAATATATAGTAAAAAAATCCTGAAGTCCTTTTTTAATCGTTTATAATGAAAAAAATGGTAAAAGCCTATATCTAACTATATCCAAACTTTCGTTTAAAAATAACGAAAGTTTGGATAACAAATCAATTTTTTTAATTTTCGTTTAATTTTCTTTTAATTGACGCCGAGAAACTACATTTTGCACCATTCCTTTAAAAGTTGCTTTTAATTGAAAATCCCAGAGGACCCAGTAGCCGAGTGGTTAGTACGTTGCGCTCGGATTCATGGGGTCGAGTAGTCGCTCAACCATATTTTTAACGCCAAAAACAAATTTTTTTTATTTTTTAGCTTTTTAATTAAAAAAAATGTTTTATTATTTAAGATACGCTAAATAGAAAATGAAAAAATAGAATATTTTTGGTAATAAACTTTATTAATGTTTTGTATTTTTGACATGTATTTTATTGATGTTGTTTGATGATTGTGGATGATAACATTTTTTTACAGTAAAATGAATGTCAAAAATTGAATCAGCAGGTCAAACTACGTATAGTAAGATGTAATTCAAAAACATCTGTCGTCAAAAAAACTGTGAAGTTCTACCTTAATGTTTTAGCATTTACGACCTTAATTTGGTAACGTGTTCCATTTGGATACCACCCCATTGCAAAAAAAACTTATTAAAGGCTAATTACTTCTTTTTTCTTTCAATTTCTGATTTTGACCCCGTGTTCGTGTTTTTATAGAATTTTCAAAAAAATAGGAAGCTTTCAATATTTACCAAATTGTTTACAAATTTATAAAATTTCATTTTAATTTAAGTTATATTTCTTATTTCTTTTTTGTTTAGTTTTGTTAGTTTATTATTGTGTGTCATATTTTTTGAAAACACATCTCATTATATTTCTGACCTCAGGCCAATCCATAAAATCTCCTGTGAGGGGTGGGGCCATTGACTAAAACCATACATGGGCACGGGGGGGGTTAACCAACCCAACCCCAAAATTTTCTCAGAAAGGGGGTTTAGTTTAACCCCCCCCCTCCAACCAAAGGTTGGGGGGAAGGTTAACCCAACCCACATTTCTTAAAAAATGTCTTTTAAATGACCGTTTTTTACCTATTTTTTTTTAAAATCGAAAAACGATAAGGGTAAAATGCACTCCAGAAAAAAATTATATGGTATTTTGCGTTTTTTGATTTTAACCCCCCCCCCTCTAATTTGGGGTTTAACCCCCCCCCCACTCCGGACCAACTTGCCTATGTATGACTAAAACTCTATACCAGAACAGTGCTGATTTTAGGCGGTCATATTATGGAATATTCATAGCCGGCCCGCATGGCCGCATCTGCCCTAAAAAATACTTTGTTTTGGAAAATTGTAAAAAAGGCTTTTAATCGAAGAAGATGTAAAAATAGTATACAATGATTTTTTATATAGTTAAAGCTTTGCAAAGCTTGCAAACTCAGAAGCAAAAATTAAATAGTAAATTTTTTTAGCGATTTTAATTCGAATTATTTTTTTTTAAATGGCAAAATAAACCCTAATATTGTTTAAAATTAGATTTTATTTTAAAAATCTTCATTTTTGTTTTTTTTTTAAATTTTTTCGCACTACTTTCAATAATTTTTGTCTGTTAAATGGTTATTTTACCTTTAAATATTTTTAAGACCTATCTATAGCTATTTAATATCTATAGCTTATTTGAATTGACAAATGGGCATTTGCATCCTGTATTTTTATACGGATATTTTTTTAAAAAAAATATTGAGTAACGAATATCACACAGACACAATACCTATTTTTAACTGTTTAAAGGAGCACTGTCACAAATCAAATTCCTATAACGCCCGAACCGGACTGCTTCTTTAATACTGAACCGATTCAGCTGAAATTTAAAAATGTTGTAGCCTTGTAGTGGAGCACTCTAAATACCAAAGTTGAGTTAGGTAGGTTTGGTATTAAAGGAGCAGTCCGGTTCGGGCGTTATAGGAATTTGATTTGTGACAGTGCTCCTTTAAAAGTTGAGACCCTTAAAGTTTCAGCGTTGAAATCTCCTTAATAAAATAACCGTAAATTTTAAAAAGTTGGAATTTTAAATTTTACCGTAAATTTTAAAAATTTATAAAAAGTGTGGGATTATCAAGATTTTTGGGGTAAAACTCCTCAAACCCATACATGGGCGCAGGGGGTTAACCCCCCCCCCGAATTCTGAGATATGGGGTTTAATCTCCCCACTCAGAAGTTGGGGGTACAAAAGATTAACCTCCACCCCCCAATTTCGGAAAAATGCAAAAAAGTTCTTAAAATGACTTTTAACTGCTTTTAAACTTAAGTTTTGATATCAAAATAAATGTTTTAAGTAATAAAAAGGGCCTTTTGATATAAAATTAGCGTTTTTTAAATATTTTTCCTTTAAAATCGAAAAATTATATGGGTAAAATGCACTCAAGAAAAAAAACGATATTTGTAACATAAAAAATTTGTATCTCAGATTTTAACCCCTCCTCTACTTAATTCCGGGTTTAAACCCCCCCCCACTCGGGACCAATTTGCCCATGTAATTTCAAACCTCTCCTGTCCTGGCTTGGATCGTTACTCTTATTACCGCTGAATAATGTAACACCGTCACAGTAAAATTGTAGTTATAAAGTATTAAATAAATTTTCTTTCTTCAATGAAAAATAAAATATATATTTCTTTCCTTAAAAACAATAACAAATATTGATCACGCCATTTGTCCTAAGTAAAAAAATTTTAACCTTTAAAACTTAAGATTTTTGAAATAATTTAACCTTCTTTTAAGTACAATAGTCATTAAGCGTAAACATTTTTTTGTCATAATACACTCATGCATAATAATAATGAAGAGTTATAAGGTAGTACTGTTTTAGATCCTATCTGTAGAGTGGAAGGCTACTGGTGATGGCTTTGTGACCTGGGATGATTACAGTTGGCGATATTGGTCATTGGACACCGTCCCAAAGGTACGGTCATTTGAAATCTAAACCAAAGGCCGTATTTTTTATCAGAGAAATACCATCATAGATGAAAACGGTCAAAAAGCAAAGGGGGTGTTTACCCCGGTTAAATAACATTTCAAAATCTAGGAGAGGGGTCCTAGGGGTGGGGGTCGAGTCGAACCCCCCCCCCCCCTTAGCTTTTTAGGGGGATCGACTCGTGGTGTGAAATTTTGAAATCTAGAGGGGGGTCAGGTGGGGTCCGGTGTCCAAAGCAAAAAAGTTTTAAACCATAATAATTTTAATAATAGTTCTTTTTATAGGATAATACTACATTTTATTGAATAAAAAGCGATGTTTAGGTATAAAAAGTGTGTAAAAACTTGAATTTGTTTTAAAATTTCAAGTTTTTGCAAGAAAATTTAGTATAAAAAAAGTACTTAAAATTTTCTCAAGAGGGGAGGGGGGGTCAGATTTCAAAATCTAGAGGGGGGTCAGGGGTCAAAAATTCGAAAATTTTGGGGGAGGGAGGGGAGCCCTGGATTTTTTCTAGGAGGGGCCCCCTAAAATTTCTAGGCTAGGGGGGGGTAGACCCCACCCTACCCCACCTCTTGTTCATCTATGAATACCATACAAACCCGGCAATTTCACGATTGTCAAAAAAAAGATTTTTTTTAAACGCATCGGAATAGATATCTGTTGGGGTACATTTCTGCTCTCCTATTTTGTATAAAGCATTTTCAAAACTGGTTTACTTTTTAATTTTAGCATTCACTTTTAAAAAATAGATTTTAACTGATAGCTAAAAGTTTATTATATTCACTGATAACCCGTTGCCAAGATATACCTTCTGAAAGATTAGTTTTGTCGCAACGTTTGTATTTTTCTTAAAATAAAATAACCAAATATGTTTTTTCTAAAAAATATTGAGACCGCGACCGCTCAAACGGCGCATAATCGTCGAACACATAAAATATCAATAGAATAATAAAATTTTTGTTTTTGTGTGGTAAATATTTTAAAGATTAAATTATGGTAAATTTCACTGTACATCTAATGTACTATGCGATCGGAGTTATGAGTAAACAAACAAACAAAAAAGATTTTAATTTAATATTGTTTCTTTTTCATGGTGAAGCAAACAAGGTAAAAAAATTTATACACAAATTTTTATACAAACATTTGTAATAGATTAAAAATTAATAATTAATTAATTTTTTATAGTTTTTATGACTATATTGGTTTTAAAATATTTTAGCATGGTGAAGAAGAAGCTCCTAATAATTTAAAACCTCGTATTAAAAAGATTGAATATGCAAATCCAGATCATGATAATAAAGAAAATGATATAAATCATATAAATAAAAAATCATAAAAGTTCATAACGACGGGTACTAAAAATAATAATTTGTTAATTTAAATTTATATAGAAAATATTAAAAAACAAACAATTCTTTGTTTTGTCTTTAAAAAGCAAAATTTTTTAGATGTAATATTATTTTGTTGTTGTTTTTTTGTAAACAAATATTGCAATTTTTTAAATAAAGTTGTATTTTGTATCTCATGGAGAAATAGTGTGCATTGTGCGAATTACGGGTAATTTATTATGTGTCATTGTTTTGTTTTATGCTATGTTATATTTTTTACGTTTTAAGAGTTAAGTCTTGATATTGATAAAATTTAACTAAAATAAAATTTTTAAAAGTTAATGTCGTTTTTGAATAGTGTGGTACATTCCAAAACATTATTTTCGCCAGATAATTGAAAGTTGCTATTAGCCAATCCATACAATTAATTAACTTAATAATAATAGTAATAACTTTATTTTTAATTAATCTCCTTTAAATGTAGCAACAAAAAGATTATGTTAAGAAAACAAAATTATAAGTTTTAGATGATAGTACCAATATTACACTTTAAAAAGAGAAAATAAAAGGGGAAAGTCACATAGGAGCCCTAAGGCTTAGCTAAATTATGTGCCTGTCAATTTAGTATTATTTTCTAAAGTTCAGCTCTGCGGTTTGATTTTTGAAAAAAAAAGAAATGGAGCTTGTACGGTATTAGCAAGAATATATAACACAAGAGAATGTCCGACTGTACACTAAATTTTTGACCAAAATTTTGCGAGAAAAGTCGCACTTTCGAATTTGTGTGCGACTTTTCTCGCAAAAATCCGCCATTTTCTGCAAGTTTTCCCGCGCTGCGATTTTTTACACAGTGTTAGTTTTCTCGCAGTGGGGACTGCGACTTCTTTCGCACTCTATGCTGCTTTATTCGCACTGCGATTATTTTCGCACTGCGAGCCTGGCCGCGCAACAAAAAAAAATAAAAACAAAGCGAAGCAAAAATTTTGTGTTTAAATGAGTAAAAGTCGTATTTTTTTACCTTAAGATGTTAAAACTTTTTAGTTTTAATAAAATAAAATCACTTTCGAACGTTTTAAAATTAAATAAAACAAGTTTCGAAGTGTTTTACCCCTTTGAAAATGACTACCAGCGTCTGTATTTTTTTTGTTGCGCGGCCAGGCTCGCAGTGCGAAAATTATCGCAGTGCGAATAAAGCAGCATAGAGTGCGAAAGAAGTCGCAGTCCCCACTGCGAGAAAACTAACACTGTGTTAATAATCGCAGCGCGGAAAAACTAGCAGAAAATGGCGGATTTTTGCGAGAAAAGTCGCACACGAATTCAAAAGTGCGACTTTTCTCGCAAAATTTTGGTCAAAAATTTAGTGTACAGTCGGACATTCTCTTGTGTTATATATTCTTGATATTAGCAAACAGATGTCTATTCAAAATGTCAATAATTCTATTGTGAAAAAAGTTGAAAAAAAATTTTTATTAGCTTTAACTTGAGTTGCTATTAGCCAATTCATATCAATTATTTTGTACTGTTTAAGTCTAAACCTTAAAGTCCCTAATTTTATACGTGTTATTAATTTCTGCCACTGATTAAATTAGCCAAGGAGTTTATGGGAACAATAGAGTGGGGTAAACCTCCCTGAATTTTAAGGTGGATTTATCCCTCTTGCATGCAATGCAAGTAATATTTAGTCAAAGCAAGAATAACTAAAAAGAATTTTTAGCTTTATAGTAATTCAGTAAATCTTCAAAAGAAAATAATAAAAATCTGCTAGTTATAGACCACTCGTATCAATTTTAAACAACTTTATTTTCTTGTCACAAAGCATATTTCTTTCTTTTTGTCACAAAAAGAAAGAAATATGCTTTGAAAGAAAAGGCCAGTTATAGTCAATTTTATGCAAAAAAAAACATTTCTTGCTAATTTTTACTCAAAAAATTTGTGTCAGTCGCACATTTTGTCGTGTTATGATTAAAGTAGGTTATTCATATAAATATTCTTCCACAAAGCTTAATAAATGTTAAAAAGTTATAACTTAGAATTTGTTTTAAACGCAAATTTTGTACTTTTTTAGGTCGTTAAAAAATTGTTGGTAGCCGATACTTTGTTTTGTTTTCTTTGAAATATGACCACGATTAGGCCTTTTGTATGCGATGATTTGTTTCGGTTTAACAATGTGTAAGTTCCGTAATTCTTAAATTTTTTTTAATTCCTTAATTTTGATGATAATATTATAACGTTTTCTGGGGTTATCGTTCACCCATTAATGTATAACCCCAAAATACAGACATGGTTAAAAAACGCGTTTCGCCTAGAAAATTAGCTTTTTATTGTGTCGCTTTAATTCGAGTCAACTCATACCGTTGCAATAAACCACGGTTTATCGTATTTCCCGGGGCGTGGCCGTTGAAATCACTTGCAAAAATATGCAAGTCACATCGACGTGTAAATAGTTCAATAGTTCAATAGTTAAATAGTTTAATTCAATAGTTTAATAGTTCAATAGTTCAATAGTTTAATTCAATAATTTGCAAAGCAAACTATTGGATTAAATTAAATCAGTGCTTTTTGTGTTTGTTTCTCGTTTTTGTACTTTGCCACAATAATTCACTGTTTACATTTTGGATTAAAAAAGTTTAACCATTTTCCATTAGGATTTAAAATTGATTTTAAAACATTGAATTTTTTATTATTGTAGTTTAAATAATATTGTTTTAGCTACCGATGGGCGCACGTAAATATTCATATTTTATGCAAAAAATATTAATATTTTTAACATATTTTTAAAGAAAAGATTTTCTAATTTTACCCGAAGGGGGGGGGGGTTAAATTTTTTTGTCAAATCGATGCACATATAGGATATAAATTTTAATTTATACAATGATACTTTTTTGTTATGTGTTTTTGGTAAATTCACTAATATTCTAATAATTATAATATTCTAATAATAATAATATTCTAATTATAATAATTTTTTAAGCATTTAGATGTATTGTACCTCTTTTGCTTTAAGCTTATAGAAAAAATTTATAAACAAATTTAAACAAAACGAAAATTTAAACTGGTTTTATTACAAATGCTTCAAAAGAAAGCTGTCTTAACGTCATTAAGCTACTATTTGAGCATTTCACAAAACATCTTGCGTTTTAAACTATTGGAATATAAAATTCCACAAATTTTCACATAATATCAGTTAAAACCTGAGAAGCTGTTGAACTCAGCTGTTTAACTTTGCGTCACTTTCAAATACTTACTTTTGTGAATTGTGTTTAAAACGAAATAGATTATAAACTCTATATAATTGTGCTATCTTTTTATAATTAATAAAAATAAAACAAAAATGATTATTGATCGATTTTGTGTCTCAGGTACTGAACAATTTGTTAAAGTCATTGGAATTTAACCGAAAACAGGGATTTTATATATTTTGTCCTATCAAGGTAAAATTAAATACAGGTTTCATTAATATATACGATGTTTTAGTTTTTAATCGGCCATTTGATAAATAACTCAGCTATGTTAAATTTGTATTTGCATTATGGAGGACAAAATCCTGGAACTTTTTACTGAAATAAATCATAGAATTTATTCTAAATCTTTTTTAAGCAAAAGTTGAATACGGACGAGATTTCGCTGGTCTATTTATTTAGGTTAAAACTAAGGTATTTTTCAAAAACACGAAGTATAATTTTTTTATTATAGCCAAGGAGTGTAAACCTTATTTTTATTTAAGCAACCTACACAAACTAATTTCTAATGATTGCAAAAATAAATATATACGCTAAAACTTTTATCAACGCTAAAACTTTTAAAAACCAATAATTGATAATGGTAAATTTAAAACGCTAAAACTTTTATAAACCAATGATTGATAATGGTAATATGTTTCACCGAAAGCTTTCAAAATGATAAAAGTTTTAGCGTATATATTTATTTTTGCAATTCGTACACGGTTTCCAAAAAGCAAAAGCTTACACCAAATTTCTAATGAAAATGTTTTTTTTTTAAATTAATGGTGTTTTCTTTAAGAATTCCAAATGGGTTTTTAGTTAAAAATTTAAATACGGCAAGTTGGCAGCATAGAAATATCGACCAATAAAAATTCATAAAAGTTAAAAATTGATCTGATAACTGGATTTTAAATAGGTTGTCAAGTTGGGTGGCTTTATTTGGCACGTGAGAAAGCTACACTGCTCATGCTAATTCAAAGGGTGTCTTTAAGTTAAAGCTAAAGTCCTCCAGGGGCCTGCACCCGATTTCAGTAGAGGGCCCTAAATTTAAGGGCCCCTAAGAAAAAAAGTGCCCCTTGAGTTAGGGGCACTACCTTGTACTCGTTTCAGTAGAGCCATGCCAAGGGCCCCTAACTCAAGTGCCCCTAACGCAATAAAGGGCCCCTATTTACCGCCCTAAATCGATTAATGCGCGCGTTGAAAACTTTCGCGCAGTTATAAAAACATGGCATTATACGCTGTCTTGAGTTTGCGGCGCAATGGAATTGGTTTTAATGGTTTTTAAATACTTTTTTTATTTTCAAACACCTAAAAATTAAGAAAACTAATCAAAAACACAAAAATATTCGTGTTAATAAAAAAAATAAAGAAACTATTATATAAAAAAACATTTTTAAAATTGATTTTTACTTGATTAGTATAACACAGGTTTCTTGTAGTTTTTTTTTTATTTTGTGAATCATGAAGGATTTAAAATTTTTTTGATGTTGAAATCCATGCGTTTATTTATAAAACAAAAGGCATGATTCTGGTTGTGTATTTAAAACAGGCTAGATAACGCATAAAATTATTTCGCTGCTTTTTATCTAAGATTTTCGGAATATATCATACAAAATAAACCCCATTAAACAAAAATTGTAAATTTTTCTACGTTATCTGACAAAGTTTAGAATTATAACATATAACAGAATACTATAAAAACCAATAATTAAACACAGTCATTAAAAATTTTGTAAAAAAAAAGAGTTGATCCAAAAAATGGTGGTACAGTTACAGTTTAATAGCTATTTATGATGAATGATCATATAGCAGGTTAAAGTTTTTCTTATCATAAAAAAACTTGAATGTCGTTGAATCAAAAAGCTGTAAAATTTTTCCTCCACAAACTTACCATCAATATAATTTATAAAAATGTTTTTTGTGAATATGTGTATATTTTTTGTTAAAATATGTACTAATATTTTGTTAAATAATTAGTTTTAATAAGTATTCTTTCTTTTTGCTAATTAATGTGATTTATTGTTATCATTTTTAATTTTTTATATCGAGTTAGGGAGGTCCCGACCTCCCTTAAAAAATAGCGCTAGGGCCCCTTATAAAAAGGGGCACTTTAATGCGAAAAAAGTCTACTGAAATGACGCAGCCGTAAGGGCCCCTAAAGTGGTTGCAAATAAGGGGCACTTTTGCATTAGTGCCCTCTACTGAAATCGGGTGCTGTTTCATAAAAACCTTTGTAAATTCTCATTTTACAAATCTCCGCCTATTTTTCGTAAAATACACGTTAAAGGTTTTTCGACTTGTAATCCAGGGGCCTATTTCATAAAAATTGCAAGTAATTAATTTACCGCTGTATATTAATGAACGCATATTTTTCTTTTGTATTTTTAATTAAAAAGTATATTAATAAAATTGCGTTTAGAATTTAAGAAATTACATCTCTGTAAATTCCGTAAATTCCACAGTTACGTACGTATTTTTTAATTAATAAAATAAGAAGAAATTAAATGCGTTTATTAATTTACAATTACATAAATCTTTATGAAATAGGCCCCAGGGGGAGCATCTCCGCGCACTGCTCTGCGCTGATTGGTCGCAGCCACGTCAATTCATCACCGGTGACCGATCAATATTCGCCGTATCTTATATCCTCTATCATGTAATTTACAAAAAATAGGCGGAGATTTGTAAAATGAAAATTTACAAACGTCTTTATGAAACAGGCCCCAGGCTAAAATTAAGGGCGTAACCGCTCTCCGCCAGGAAGAAATAAACAATAAATCGCGAGCGAGAAAAATTAAAAAAAATTTTTAGCGGTTTTGTAACCAATTATTATTTAGTTGCGTCATGTGTTTCTCTGCACGTGATATTTTCTCAAAGAACGAGTGGTTACATTACCACTCATCTATTTTTACCCTGATAGAATTTATCGTCTGTTTTTTCTTCGTTTATTGTTTGTACAAAAATTATGCTTGGACAACAAAAAAATTTTAAGGGATAAAAAAAAGTTGATTAAGACGCTAAAAAAAGTTGATTAAGACGATAGTTATATTAATAAATAGTTAAAGTTAAAGTCTATATACTAATATAACTTTCGTAAAATTTAACTGGAGCGTTTGACGAAACATGCTCATCCAATTATTTTTGCACTCCGCATTGTTTTTGTTCGTATTTATAGTTTGTCTGTTGCTTTTCGTGTTTTTTGATAAACATAAACTACTTTGAGTGTGGGTGCGCGCGCTCGCTTAAACCGCAAATTCACGCATACTTTTGTGTACGAAGCTTAAAACTTTTCTAGAAATTAGTTTTTAAATCATTTGTGCCTTCGAAAAAAATTGAATATTTGTGTTTTTTAGCTTGCCTGCTTCCTCTTGAAGATAACGAGGAAAAACATTGGTTCTGCGGTTTTTTAAATTTTAAAATTTTAAAATTTAAATTTTTTAAATTTTTTTAAATTTAAATTTTTAAATTTTTTTAAAATTTAAAATTTAAAAATTTAAATTTTAAATTTTAAAAAAATTTAAAAATTTATTAAAAAAATTTAAATTTAAATTTTTCTAAATTTAAAATTTAAATTTTTAAATTTAAAAAATTTTTTTAAATTTAAAATTTTTAAATATTTTAAGTTTTTAAAAATTAAATATTTGTGTTTTTTAGCTTGCCTGCTTCCTCTTGAAGATAACGAGGAAAAAACATTGGTTCTGCGGTTTTTTAAATTTTAAAATTTTAAAATTTAAATTTTTTAAATTTTTTTAAATTTAAATTTTTAAATTTTTTAAAATTTAAAATTTAAAAATTAAATTTTAAATTTTAAAAAAATTTAAAAATTTAAATTTAAAAAAATTTAAAAAATTTAAATTTACATTTTTTTAAATTTAAAATTTTTTAAATTTTTAAAATTTTTTTAAAATTTAAAATTTAAAATTTAAAATTTTTAAATTTTTAAATTTAAATTTTTTTAAATTTAAATTTTTTTAAATTTTAAAATTTTAAAAATTAAATATATGTGTTTTTTAGCTTGCCTGCTTCCTCTTGAAGATAACGAGGAAAAAACATTGGTTCTGCGGTTTTTTCATCCCATTCGGAATCAATGGCGTTTACTGGATATCAATCCGATTCGAGAGCGCAACTTTACTTTTTCCGAAATAGATTTCGCCACATTCGACGAATCCGGTTCGAAAATTTTAATCATTATTGCCAGCGATTTAAAAGGTAAATTTGTATTCTTTTGTTTAAAACTAATTTTTTTTTAAATTATTTATTTTTTTATTGATATTATCATTTCTAGCAAAGGTTATATGAAACTCAAAACAACGCATTGTATTACCAAGGCGAACCAATCACGTTCGCCAGATTATAGTCTCATGGTTTACTAGAAAATAGTCCTTAGACTTATGATAAATAGCTCTGAAAATTACCATTTTTAATACTATTTTTAAAATTCTTTAATGAAGGAGCGGTTATTTATTTATCTAAAGGGAATTTAATTTCATTGTAACACAACTCTATTACAAAAAAAAAGAAGAATTTTCGACAGTTATAATTCGAGATTTTTGAACTCATATTCACATGATAAACGCGTAATGCAGCAATATTTCGTCGTTACTACGGCAAAATGAGCCACTGTCACTATAAAATAGACGTGACTGTGACTCATTTTGTAGTTAATATGGTCCTGTTTTTAATTTAAAATGAGTCACAGGCAAACATATTTTTATGAACTGTGTGTGACACATTGTGTCCCTTCAGTGATAACTCAAAGTGCAAGCGTTAATAAAAGGCGATTATCTTTCCCCTTTCCTTGTCCGGCCTATGGTGTAATGGATAGCACGCCAGAGTCGACTTTGGAGGTTACGGGTTCAGTTCCTGTATCGGCTAAATTTTTCAATAAATTTGGCTGTCTAAATTTTCCAGCGCCTGGTTATTTTCGCTTCCACTTTGGGTCGTCACATATTTGGTGGCCGATACACACCTCCGGGTATGTATACCAGTGTACCCCCCGTTCTACGGAAGATAGACGGGCTTGTTGGGGCTGGTGGAGGTGTGCGGTTTGAATCGAAGAGGCTGAGAGCAGCTCTTCTCTTGGTGGGAAGGTGTGACACATTGTGTCCCTTCAGTGATAACTCAAAGTGCAAGCGTTAATAAAAGGCGATTATCTTTCCCCTTTCCTTGTCCGGCCTATGGTGTAATGGATAGCACGCCAGAGTCGACTTTGGAGGTTACGGGTTCAATTCCTGTATCGGCTAAATTTTTCAATAAATTTGGCTGTCTAAATTTTCCAGCGCCTGGTTATTTTCGCTTCCACTTTGGGTCGTCACATGTGTCTCATTTTTAACGACGATTTGCATAATTCAGCAGTAGTGAAGGCATAATGTAACATGCAATAGAACCAAATACCTCTTTAGAGTTAATATAAACCTTAACCATATATTAACCTTACATTAACTAATATAACTTATTGGGTTAAACGCCCTTTTGTTTTACCCTTTTTTTTCTTGGTATGTGAAATTGGTAAAAGGGAATTTAATTTCATTGTAACACAACTCTATTACAAAAAAAGAAGAATTTTCGACAGTTATAATTCGAGATTTTTGAACTCATATTCACATGATAAACGCGTAATGCAGCAATATTTCGTCGTTACTACGGCAAAATGAGCCACTGTCACTATAAAATAGACGTGACTGTGACTCATTTTGTAGTTAATACGGTCCTGTTTTTAATTTAAAATGAGTCACAGGCAAACAAATTTTTACGAACTGTGTCTCATTTTGCCGTGGTAACGACGATTTGCATAATTCAGCAGTAGTGAAGGCATAATGTAACATGCAATAGAACCAAATACCCCTTTAGAGTTAATATAAACCTTAACCATATATTAACCTTACATTAACTAATATAATTTATTGGGTTAAACGCCCTTTTGTTTTACCCTTTTTTTTCTTGGTATGTGAAATAATAAATATGGCTGAAGAAGTACATAGCGGAAAGAATTTTATAATATAAGAAGCGAATTTAACAGGGAGCGTATTGTCCGTGATGCGAATGTTGTATGATGCGATTGTCGTGATGCGATTGTTGGTGATCGTTGATGGTGCGATTGTATGATGCGAATTGTCCATGATGAGTATTGTCCGTGATGCGAATCGTCTATGGTGCGCATTGTCCATGATGCGAATTGTCCATGATGCGAATTGTTCATGATGCGAATTGTCCATGATGCGTATTGTCTGTGATGCGAATTGTCTACAGTGCGCATTGTCCATGATGCGAATTGTCCATGATGCGAATTGTCCATGATACGAATTGTCCATGATGCGAATTGTCCATGATGCGAACTGTCTATGGTGCGCATTGTCCATGATGCGAATTGTCCATGATGCGAATTGTCCATGATGCGAATTGTCCATGATGCGTATTGTCTGTGATGCGAATTGTCTATGGTGCGCATTGTCCATGATGCGAATTGTCCATGATGCAAATCGTTCATGATGCGAATTGTCCATGATGCGAATTGTCCATGATTCGAATTGTCTGCCCCGCGACGCAGACGACGACCCGACGCGACGCAGACGCGACGCGACGACCCAACCATAATAAGAGAACGTGGTTAAATTTTGAGATTCATGTTTATCTCCATCTTTTTATTGTTCTAACGCTCAATCCTTAAAATCGATTGTTCTAACGCTCAATCCTTAAAATCGATATTCCTCTTTCGTTACTGATTGATCACAATTAGACATGGTCTCATTGGAAAGAAGAAAGATTTACGCAACTTTTTAAGAAGCCACTTTTTTCATTTAGGTCCTTGTCATCAATTTATTTATCAAAATAATAAATTGAAATATAGCAAAATAAAAACTTCTAACCGCACAATAACAGCCTTTTGGTAACAATCAGGATTGTACAGAGCAGACAATGCACAGCTCCTCATAGAAACTGCACAATAACAGCAGACGGCTGTGCTTGGTTGCTGTTGGTGGCGGAAACCGCACAGCGCTATCTACTTCAACCGCGCGGAAAACGGTGAAAACAATAAAATATTTTTTTGTTAATTCTTAATTTGCTGATGAAAAAAATTAATTTAAAGTTTTATTTTTAAAAAAATTATTGCAATTATCGGTGGCGCGGGAAGCCACGCATCAGTTTAGCCAAATACCAATTTAGCCAACAGCGCCAACCATAATTAACCAACGTTGAAAAAATTTTGTAATTAATGTTCATTTTTTTCTACTTATTTTTATTACTATTATTCTAACGCTCCTGTCTTAAAATCGATATTCCTTCACTGTTCATGTGGCGATTTAACCCCGCGGCACCGCCCCAACTATAATCAGAGAACGTGGATAAAATAAAATTTGTAATTTATGTTCATCTTTTTCTTCTGCTTATTCTTTATCTCAAAAAATTAATTGCAATCATTAGTTTTGCGGGAGCGCCACACAGCAATGTAGCCCCACGGCACTGCCCCAACTATAATTAATGAACGTGGGTAAGTTTTGTGATTCATCTAATCTTCTTCTCACTATTATTATTTTTGTTTCAAAAATATAAATTACAATCCTTGCTGTTGCGACTTTTCACATAATGTTAACGAAAAATAGGTTTTCGATTGATAATATTAAAACAAAAACATTATATCTCGGCAACGGATTAATGATAAACATTTGTCATTGAGCAGCTAATACTATACTTTATTAGGTTACTTTACTTCTTTAATTTAATTTAAAAAAGTGGTAGACTAGCCTTGAAAAATGCTCTAAGAATAGAGCAGGAAAAAGGGGCGATTTTCCCCAGGCTTGAGTTTAGACAGAAAAGATGTGGACTAATCTGAGATGGACATTATTTACACCATTAGAAATTTGTATTTGATTTGGCCAGCTGCCCACTGAATAAAAATTCCTACCATATAATAATAATTTATTTATACGTTGAACTAATTACACAGCACTGTTGCATTTTTTCAGTCTGATGAAATGACAATTGAAAAAAAAACATACTCACAAGTCACAGCAATCTTTGACAAGCGCGAAATAGCCACTTTTTTAAATTTATAGTTGTTTTTTACACATACAAATATAACCTTCTGATTGAAAAAGTCGCGATTCAGCGCTTGTCAAAGATTGCTGTGAGTATGATTATTTCAATTGTCATTTCATCAGATTTAAAAAAAGTGCAACAGTGCTGTGTAATTAGTTTAACGTATGAATAAATATTATATGGTAGAAATTTTTATTCAGTGGGCAGTTGTCCAAATCAAATACAAATTTCTAATGGTGTAAATAATGTCCATCTCAGACTAATCCACATTTTTTCTGTCTAAACTCACGCCCGAGGAGAAATCGCCCCTTTTTCCTGCTCTATTTTTAGAGCATTTTTCAAGACTAGTCAAAACATATTCGGAACATAGTTGATGATGATTAAAACCTTCGTGTTTTTTTGTTATAGAAGCGTAACGATTATTTGAACCATGAATTTTTAAAACAAATTTTCGCTCGTAAACCTAATTTTAATATTTTTTGAAATTTTACTTTGTTATTATTATTAGTTTTTTAATACATTACTGAAATTTATAATAGCCAGTTTTAAGCATTTTTATTTTAAAAAAACAACAAGTTATTAAAAATCAGCTTAAAAACCTGTGTTATTTTTTGTGAGAAGAAAATTATCAAATTGCGTGGGCTACAAGAACCAAAGGACCAATGTCCGTATAATCAATCAAATTAGTTTGACCACATTTGCCACTTATTTAGTTAGAGAAGTTAGTCATATAAAAAATTCAAACAGTGGTACTTCAACCAAGCTGATAATTATTTTTCTTAGTAGTTAATTATCTTTTTCTGCAAGTTTTTTCTTGTAAATTTACTGGATGAAAATATTTTAAATAAATTTTAAAACAACAAAAAAGGATAAGCAACATATTAAAAAAAACCAGGAACATTATGCTAAAGAATGATAAATTTTTAACTAATTTATCAATTTTTTTTAGGTTTATTTTCAGTAGAGCTTGCACAAGTATGCGCGATTTTGAAAGCTTCACATCTCTGTGAACTAAAATAGTTTTGAGAGAAGTTGAAAGGTAAAAGAAACAAAAAAAATGTTATGATTCACCCTGGTAAAAATTGTCATAAACTAAAACATTCGCCATTGTCTTAAATGGAAGTAATCCCGTGGGCATAAAGGAACGCCGCGCGCAAAAAGGGACGCCCCTATTGGTGTGATAACGCGGCGGCGCCTTTCTAATAACCCACCCGCGCGGACATTGTTTTAGCAATATTTGCACCTGCTTTTTAAAGCCCTGTTTTGCCGCTCTTCCTCCCACAACCATTCTTACGGAGCAAAACATATATAACGTGATCACGAATGCTGTATGATATTTTGAGGGTCCTTAAAATCCTGAAGTCTTTTTTCTTTGGATGATAATATAACGGCCAAGTTTTGTTTTTGTATTTTTGCTGGATAAATAATATTTTTATGATGAAAACTAAAAAAGAAATTAGCAAATGACCGACAAAAATTGACCAAATAATTTTTGCATGAACTGCATACACATATTTTGCCCTCTCTTTTGATGTGTAAATAATTTGATGATGAATTTTCACGTATTCATCTATTAAATACATTTATGGTCAAAATTGTTTTTAATGGTTCTTGTTTTGTAGTTCGTCAATAATGTGCGTTATGTTTTTCTTTTCAAACCTCATTAAATTAGTATATTTCAGGGTTTCTATTAAAAAAAAACAAAACAAAAAATACAACAAAAAATAATACTAATTTTAAGTCTTGTTTTTTGATTTTTATGACTGCAATTTACTTCCTTAAAGTCGTATAAAAGTTATCATTCTGATAATATAAACAAATACTTTTTGTTCATTTGGCTGACAATACTTACCCGCTAGGATTTAACGTCATTTTTTTTAATTATTAAAATTCATTTTATTTATGTGATTTAACGTCATTTTTTTTAAAATTGTTAAAATTCATTTTATTAAAACCATTATTTTTTAGAAGAATCTCAACTTTCGGCACCCTTAATATCTTTAAAGCGGCAGAAATTCTTTCGGTTTCTTTTATATTGCTCATCGTTTGTTGTTTAAAGTTTGGGCGAGGTTTCCACAGAATCCTTTTGACGGATTTTGACCCCTGACGCATTGGAAGAATCCAGCTATTCCCAGCTTTTTTCTGGGTAATAATCGTTATGTTTCCTTCTGTTGGTCGTTAATTATGTCATTTAAAGTAATTGGTTTGCCTAAACTAATAGTACTGGTTTTACTTAGTTTTTTAAGGGAGCAAAGTAGCGTGTCACAAAGATAAAAATTCAACATAAGATTTTGTGTTGACATTAAAACTTACCTTCTGACTGACATTAATTTTAAGATTTAAGGATTATATTATGATTTAAAGATTTGAATTTTGTTTTTTTTTATTTTTTAGCTAAATAAAAGTAATTAATTAAAGAAATATGTTAGATAAAATTGATCATTTATTGTCTTCAATTTGTTTTTTTGTGCAAAACTCTTTAATTATAATACAAACTAAAATACTTATATTATGTTTTCGTTTTTTACTAATGAAATGCACAAAAATGTTTTATACTTATTCTTAGGTCTATCAGTTGCCTTTCTTAAATAAATTTTTTTGCATAAGATAATAATTTTAATAAATTATAATAAAAATATTTTTGTCAATTTAAATATATAAAATATAATCTTTTTTAAAATTTTGTGTTTTATTATTATTATACTTTATAAGAATTATTATCGATTAAATATAAATATTTCACCTAATTAATAGAAATATTAGTATCAAAAAATTTTTTACAAATATTTACGTTTAAGAAATAGCTTGGCTATTCTTTGTTTGTAAGTTTCGGTATACATAGATTTAGGTTTTAGCGTTTTTATTTTGCGTCTTTCACTTTTTAACTTTCGGTTCAAATACATAAGTTAGGGCTTTAAATTGGTTTATTTTAGGTTCCGAACTCCGTTGGTTTCATGTTACTCTAGAATCCATATGGAACAAAATATAAAAGATAGGTGTTAGGGATAACGAAAATATTTTTTGCACCGATGAGGTTTGTTCCCAAAATCAACCCTGGGCGATCTTTTTATTCGTAATCAATATACATAAAATCAATTTTTCAAAATTTTATGATTATAACTGGTCTTGTGTAAATTTTCTCTTTAAAAATTTATTCTTATATTAAAAATTTTAAAGTCTAATAGACTACTTTTAGAGTCTACTAGACTCACAAAAACCTTAGTTTTTAAAATGTTTTAAGGCCACCAAGTTTTTTAAAAGCATATGGCAAATAGATTATAGGCAATAAAATCTAGCTGACCGCGAAAATTGCAGTATTGAATCGACTATTTAAAAATGAAGTCATTCAAAATTTTTAACGAAATCGGTTTAATAATAAAGATCAAAACCCGTATTTTAATAATTATTTATCAATTTACTTAATTTAAAACCCAAATGCAAATGGTGGTTAATTCTAGTATATTTTGTAAAAAGGTGGAATTAAAAAAATTCTGCGTTCTTATTTGTTTTTTTTTTTTAAAAACGTCATTACCGAGCAATTTTAATAATTCAACCATAGTTCTTACTGCTGTTAGGACCAAAACAATAAAAATTCCACAAGAACGCATATTGCGGAATAAAATACTTTGTTATATGTTTAAATAAGTTGTAAATGCCGTTTTTTCAAACGATATAGTTTGTAAACCCGAGGCTAAGAATTGGGAAAATTTTTACACCACATGATGATTGCGTGAGGTTTTAATGCGGCTTTCTCCTCACCACAAAGTGAAAAATTCCTTACTCATCTATCAGTTTTCGCTTCTTTACATTTTTAAGAATTGAGGTGTAAAAATAATGGTTAAAAGCGATGACAAATCGGCCCTGTTGTCTTTTGTGTGCTATTAGAAACAGGAAACAAAAACAAACTTGCGGAACGAAATTTATATACGAATATAATTTTTTTTTTGCTAAATTTATGTTTCCAGTATGTTAAAGTTTTAGGCGCAGTAGTCGCCGGTTAAAAAAGAGTGATCGTCGGTTATATTGATTTTGGCATGTTTTCACTTCAGAATGACTGATCGGTAAATTTTGTTAGGAACCCAAACTCTAATATTTTTACACCAAACGTAAATAAAACATTTTACTTTCGATCACCATTTTTTATGTTTTTGGGGATCAAAATGGTTTTTAAAATGACGTAATTGTTTCAAAAATGGTGTAATTTTGGTCAATGCAAATTATTTTAAAAAAAAAGTTTAAAAATTTGGGTTTATATTTTTTAAAGGCAATACCTCGGTGAGTTTAAAAAAATTATTTTAGGGAAGTTGAAAGCACAGGTATTTTTTTAATTTAGTTTCACGGGTAAAAATTACTAATCACAAACTTAATCATTTAGCGGGCCGCACATTTAATACTGATTCTGTATTAAGCTTATAAACGTTGAAAATTATATACTATTTAAAATGATTATAGCACAATACACCTGGATAACCCCCATAAATTGTAAAATAATAAATTTTTTTAATAGGACTTGATACATCAATTGCTATTAGTTAAAAAGCAAAAATAGACCGAGAATTGAATACAGTAACCATTTTTGTAGGTTAACAAAGAATGTAAAGATACACATTGCTTGTTGGGGTTATAAATTATTCAAATGTAGCCTTTCCGTCTTAGACAGTTGTTTGACCTTCCAAACTATCTAGAAATTTACTACTTCCTAAGCTGACATTTAACTTCATTACAAGATTCTATTGTCGAGTTACCTAACTTTTACGCTTAGCAATTCTTCCTTTTTTCCTAAAACTAAAAACAAAAATTATATGAAGATTTCTTAAAACACTGTTAAAACAAAAACCACTTTATAAAATTTTATGGATGATTTTGCCGTTTTTTTGGTGATTTTATGCGGTATTTTCTTGTTGATTTATATTCAATTTGATAGAAAATTATAAAAATTTATTTGATTCGCTAAAGTCTTTGCGTTATTTATAATCTACAACTTCTTGTTTCGTTTACTTGACGAAGGTTTTTACAATTTGAAAAAAAATTTAAAAGTTAAGTTTGCAAATACATATTTTACAATATTATTTTTGACTTTTTATTTGGTGTATTTAAAATAATAATTTTACAAAAAAAATTATTATATAACATTTTGTTGATAAAACTGCACTGAACTAATATATATATATATTTTACATGTCAATATCAGTTCTAATTGTTTTCATTATATTATGACTCTCAATATGTTACCAAAATTATTTAATGCAAATTACTTTCCACTAAAAATTATATTAGCCATTATTAATTAGTTACTTCACACTTTTTCAAACACAATTTAAAATCGTTTCTATTAGATCGTCGCCTACTTTACTTAAAAATATATAATAAAAAAAATCTTAAATGAAAGCTTTTATGATGAAAATAAACATTGTAACCCGTGTTGCAGTAGCAATTTAAAAAAATCTGTTCTAATAGCTGCCAACAATGTTTTTAGTAAATTTTTTTGCTTGTGTAAGCAAATTAGCATCTGGTTTGTAAAGTAAAGATGCTCCAAATTAAATATTTCGACGCATCCACAATCTTAACAACAGTTCCTTGGGAGCAATCCTGTGGCCAGATGACACATCCTTATGGTCAGTGTTGAAAACAAGCAATCAGCGTTTCTTTATTCAGCGTAACAATTTATTGGAAACCCATAGAAACATCGGGTTTGAAATCTGATAGACTTGACCATCCGATTGACAAAGAGACGAGTGTAAATTTACTAATTTACTTATTTACAAACGGAAAGCACCGCAAATAGGCGAATAAATACGGAACAAAATGTATATCAGTTATTTGTATGTACAATGTATCCTTTAAAATGGCCAAAAAATTTTTTGTATAAAATTTTTAAAAGTGTACGCTGTTATTAGGTAAAATACAGCAGTATGTAGTAATGAAAAAATAATATAAAACTCTTTTCTTATTTATTTCGTTTATTTGACATGCAAAAAAATTTAGGTAAAAGAAGCCTTTGGGTAAAAAGTAATAGGTGTAATTATTATTTCATTAGGTTCTATTATTTCACAAAACATTTTTAATTATTAAATTGAATTATTACAGATTTGTATGCGGACCGAAATTAAAATAGCCCAGTCTGGCCCGGTCGAAACTGTTTTAAGCCCGGTATGGCCCGCGGTCCGCGAGTTCCCGGGCGAGAAGGGCCAAAACCCACCCCAAAAACGGTAAGGAAAATCGACGACTAAGCTAAGCCTTAAAGGTTCGGTGCGGAGTCACAGTTTTTGGCTTCAATTTTGATAGTTTTTTTGTGAAAACCTTATCCCTTCCCCCAATAGCAAACAAAAATTTTTTCAACAAAATATCTACCAAAAATGGCGTTTTTTCACAATTCTGTACGTGACAGATTGCTCAATGGGTATAACGATTTACGTTACAAATGGTGCACTCGAAAAAAGTGGCTACTTTCTACTTTAATTTGATACCTTGATCGTTAAGATTGATGCAATATTTGTCGAAATATTACGTTTTCCGTATGTGACACATTGTGTCCCTTCCGTGAAAACTCAAAGTGCAAGCGTCAATCAAAGGCGATTATCTTTTCCCTTTCCTTGTCTGGTCTATGGTGTAATGGATAGCACGCCAGAGTCGACTTTGGAGGTTACGGGTTCAATTGCTGTATCGGCCAAATTTTTCAATAAATTTGACTGTCTAAATTTTTCAGCGCCTGTTTATTTTCGCTTCTACTTTGGGTGGTCAGACGTATAAAAAACCCGCAATTTTTTGTTAAAAACACCAAACGACGGCAGTGATTTTGTAAAGTTTGCCACCTTTTCTTTTTTTCACTTCGTGTTTTTAGCGAAAAAATTGAGGGTTTTTTGTACAAAAAATGCAATATTCCGACAAATACTGCACCAATCTTAACGATCAAGGTGTCAAATTAAAGTAGAAAGTAGTCGCTTTTTTTGAGTACATAATTTGTAACGTCAATCGTTATACACATTGAGCAATCTGTCACGTACAGAGTTGTCTAAAAACGTCATTTTTGGTGGGTCACTCCTGAACCACTGGAAATATTTTGTTGAAAAATTTTTGTGGGCTATTGGGGGCAGGGATAAGGTTTTCACAAAAAAATTATTAAAATCGAAGACAAAAAGTTTGACTCCGCACCGCACCTTTAAGCAAAGCCTAAGCTAAGGCTAAGCAAAATATAAGCGAAGTTTAAACTAAGCCTTAGCAAAACATAAGTATAAGCAAAACTCAAGCTTAAAACCTAAGCCTAAGCGAAACCTAAGCCTAAACAAAAACTAAGCTAAGCCTAAGCCTAAGCAAAACCTAAGCCTAAGCAAAACCTAAGCTAAGCCTAAGCAAAACCTAAGCTTAAGCAAAATCTAAGCCTAAGCATAAGCCTAAACCTAAGCAAAACCTAAGCTAAGCAAAACCTAACCTAACCTTTTCCCTGTCATTTTTGCGGTAGGTGTTGGCCTTTGGCTTCCCAGGTCATGCCGGGCGTTAAGTTTTTTTATACTGTGTTATTCTAAAAAAATCAGCCGGCCTGTCCGCGACTAAATTGAATATGTCGGTCCGGCCCAGCCCGGCTTCCTTCTGGTCTGCCAACAAAGGCTTCAGCTCTGAGCCAGCCCGCTTACAACTCTCAATTTGTTTCTTTTTTATAGTGTTTGACCATCTAAAATGGTCAACATTTTAACAAAAATAGAAGCGCATCAAAAATCCGCATTCTTATTCCGTAATATTTACATAGTTTTTTTAAATCTTAAAATGGATATAGTAAATAATTTAGAATTACACTTGAAAAACGCATACTTCTAATAAAAAATCTTTTGATTTGTGTATGAATGTCCGACATTTATTTCCTGAGCAAATCAAATTTATTTTTATAAGTATTTATACGTTTTTTTTATGGTTTTTATTGCGCTAGATTACAAAAAGCATGTCTTGCATCTAGGTTGTTGCCATAGTTAAGCGTTTATTTTACACGCAGAACGATTTTTTTTACATTTACTGTTTAGTTTATAGATTCCACAATTATAAATTCGTTTTTTTCAATGGAATTACAAATATCAGCGTTACTGGTCTAATATCAGCATGTGCTCTCAAATTTTCAATATG
>JASAMX010020662.1:0-27739 GCA_030248175.1 Microlaimidae sp. YZB2_3 | reverse complement strand
TTTGTTCAGTTACATCTGTTCTTAAAGATTTTGGTTTTTAATTTTTTTTTAATTTAAATATTTTTTATTTCGTCTTAAAAATTAATTTTTATGCTTAAATATTATTATCCCAATTCAAGTATAAAAATATTCTAATCGAATGAAAAAGTATTTTAGCTATGTTTTGTTAATTGGCTTTAGCTCATTTTGGAAGCCTGTCTAGCTTTGCTTCCATTATATTGTGATAATATATATTATAAGTCTACGTAAAACCAAAATCTAATTTTATTGTGCATTTGAGCGATAACTTACACTCAAGCCACTTATTTGTATTTAGTTTGTATTAATAACTTTAAATTACATTTATATAGATGTATTGACTAAATTTTTTTATGAAAATTTTTTAAAGGTGTAAAAAAATGTAAAAACATGGCCTAATAATATATGCAACATATTTTAAGATTCAATTTATTACAATTGAACTTTAAGATGCGAAGCTTTCTGTTTCAAAAATAGCCGGAGGAACTATAGAGACCATACTATTTGGGGTTAGGAAAACCTTGCTATTTGGGATTAGGACCACGCTATTTGCTCTTTTCTTCGTTCTATTAGTTAAAAGCCTGTAATGTTTTAAACAATATTACGTTAAAAAATAGAAATAGTTCACATTTTGTGGTTTTACTCTACTCTCATTATGTATTAAAACAAAAACGTTTATTAAGAAGTGGGACTATAGAATTTCCCAACCTTACGCATGAATTAAAACTATGAAAGATCAGATAGTATTATGAATTCTTGTGAGTCGATCGAAGGATAAAGACCTCTGCGGGTTTGGTACAAACTGTATCAGTTTCTTTCTTTTATGGCTTACCCAAGAATTATCAAATCGTAAACTTGTGAAGAAAAACTACGTTTTAAGCTAAATGTTATTTTAATCAATAGAGAAGCTGAATTATTTTTTGACCTTAGCTGTTATTTTATACACACACAAAGTTGTGTAAACAATTTATATATGTATTTCTAAATCTACATTCAACATTCTGGGCGTCCCTAAGATTTCGAAAAGGGGTGTGTCTAAAAAAAAGTAACAACTGAGCAACTTGTTAATTTTTGAATTAATCGCTATTAAAAAGAGAAAAAGGATTCAGCGCTGCGGAACCAAGCGCAAAAAAATTAAAAATTGACCCAATCTCAAATTTTTACTTTTGCCAACATATAGAAGAGGGGGGTCATTACCCTCAAGACATTCTCTGGGATACGCCTATGGCCCATGTTAGGTACTAGTGATGTTCCAACCCATAGGGGGGCAGCCTCCTGGATTTTGGGAGAAGGTATACCCGACCCCCGAAATTTGGGAGGGGAGTGTCCCAAAACTATTTTTGGGGTATTTTGACACCTTGCACTGGAACTCGGTTTATACATGAAGTATCCAATATACATAAGCGTCTCTATAATGGATAATTACCGTATCTCCTACTTATCTTTCGTAGTATGCAGATCAACCGATCAAAATTTCGCGCCCTTTCGGTCCGTTGATCTGCATATTACGAAAGATAAGTAAGAGGTAATTATCCATTATTATGTATATTGCATAATTCATGTATGAACTGAGTTCCAGTGCAAGGTTCCTATACCTCAAAATTACCCCATTTTTAGCGTTTTTAGTCCGGGGTACCCCCAAATTTTAGGGGATGTCTGTTATAATCGGGATTTTGGGGGTATAACCACCCCCAAACCCCCCCCCCTCCCCCTGCCCACCTATATTCCCAACCCCCTTCCCAATATATTCTTCAGGGTTCCGACCGATTGAAACAGAGGAAGCTCCGTAACTTCGCCTCTTACATGAGCTAATTTAAGCCTATATAAGTTTTAGATGTTTACATGTTATTTTGTCTGATTTTATTAAATATTTTTATCGGTTTCATTCTTTATAACTTAAAACTTTTATCGGAGCTCTGAACAACATCCTTAATTGTTGCTTTATATAACTTTTTAAAATTTTGGTTTTTATATTTTTTGCAAAACAACTATTCTAATTTTGTTTAATTTTCCCGCAACCCTGCCGCCATTTTTTAAAAAGAATTTGCATATAGATGTTACTTATTACTTGTCTTTCTATACAGATTCCAGTTTTCTGTATACTACATACAATTTATTGTTGTGTCAAATTGTTTTGGTGATAATTTTCAACTGCTAAACTTGTTTATTTTGCACGTTTAAAAATATGTAATTTTAGCTTTAAAAATCCGGTAATAGTTTAAAATTAGTGTATCTTACGTTCTGCTACATTGTAGTCAAATAAAACTTAGACAGTAAAAATGTTATTCTAGAAGCATTAAAAACACATGCGACATTTATTGTAACTCGACAATACAAACTTTATACACTAGTTATTGGAAATATACACTTTGGCCCGGTTACACCATAACTACTTAAGTTAAGTGGACTACTTAAACTGGCCGTGAATGTGTAGATTTTATGCAGATTTACAGCTACTTAAGTATCCTACTTAATTTAAGTAGTTATGGTGCAACCGGGCCTTTGTCATGGTAAACGAAATCAGCATTTTATGACATGTTAAATCGGAATTATTATATACAATTTCAAAATAAATTTTAAAAAACTCATTTCTTGAAAATTTTTAAAGTCAAAGCTTCGCTAAGGTAGCTAAACGTGGAATGCATCCAAATTTTAATTGTTTTCCCCAGATTTGTTATAAAGTAGAAATTGTTTTTTTTTTTTCTTGAAAGATATGTTCCTACCTTTCTTCTATATCATGCTCCGGAAATAACAACTGCTCACAAAATAAACGATTTTCAATAATCCGCCTTTAAAATATTCGATTTTCTTTAATTATTCATGAAGTTAGTACGAAAATTGGGCGGCGCGTGCGTTGCTTCGGAGCTTCTAAAAGTGGAGCTCCGCTCCGAAGCTCCGGGACACATCACTAATTTACACACAAGAAACTCCAACTCAAAAAATATAAGCTTAATTTAAAAAATGAAACTAAAAAAATTGAGTAAAAGACATTATTTTGTAACAAGATTTTATTTTGTCAATTTTTTGTTCGTATATAGCATAACGTAATTCTTTAGTACATTTTTCTTTTGTTTCATAATAGTTGCAAAATTTTGTATAAAACAAATAGCATTTAAAAAAAACTAATTTGCTTTTAGGATAGTTATATATTTTTTATTTCCAAAAAACCTACATTAAAATTTAATTAAAATCGCATTGAATTCGTGTTTTGATCAAAATAAAGTTAGAACCTTATTTCACTAAAAACATGTTTCTTTAAAACATTTATTTTGTTTGCTTTATTGTTTTCATTTCGAGAATCATGAATAGGATTAAAATAGTGGCGTACTGATTTTCAAAGGGTTATGTCTTTTGAAAAAGTATTAACCTTTAAAGTAAATGAGAGTAAGAAAATTTTTAATTTTAAATTTTTATATAATTTCAAGAGAGTTTTGTAGTTATAAAGTGATACACTTCTCTCCTTTTATCCACAAAAAGCATTGTTGGTAGGTGTATAGTTTAATGTAATTTTTTATAACATATTTTTGTTGGTATAAGTTTATTTCACAATAGAGCTATGTAGCAAAGAATAATAGATTTTTTTATATTTTCACAAAAATTGAATGATTTACTCCACAAAATGTAAGTATGGTTTGAATAAACAAAAAGTTTAAATATAATTTCGAAAATATTTTGTTTTCTCGAACACATTTCTAAACCCGAAATATAATTTTTTTCTGTTTTTAGTTTGACTTGAAAAATTGTCGGTTAGGGTCTCAAAGTTCCATTTGTTAGCTTTTTTTTATCTAAATTGCGTTTTTATGAAAAATGTTAATAACAAAAAAACTTTCACAGCCTCCTCCATTATAAATTTCGATTTTTATCTGGTAAAAAACCTTACATTTTTTGTTTCAACTTAAATTTTACCAATTATATTTTAACATGAAACTGCAGTGTTGTGCAACTTGCAAGCTAAACACGTTTACATAAATTGAATTTCATTAACTATATAATATGGGTAGACCAGACGTGGCTGTTTATTTGCCAAGGAGAAAAAGGGGGCCTTGTCTAATCACCAATTAAAACAGTAATTTGATGTAACAAATCACGATAAACGATAATCACAATAAACTAAAGCTGGAAATTAAAATGAGACTAAAAATTTTGTTTTGAATGTTAAACGTCATTGTCATGTTGGGTGGTCATAGTGTATTTGACAGTGAAAAATACACCATTTGGATCTGATCTGCCTTTAGATAGTGATATTTTTTTCTAGTATCCAATAGTATGCTCCGGAGCTCCGGTCCTTTAAAGCAAAGAAAATTTTGCCCAATGTATGTTATTTTAAGCTTATTTTATTTAAGCTTGATATACGTTTTAAATTATTCTATCCACATTTTTAGGACTGTTTTTATCGTTTTAATAACTTTAAAAATGTAGTTTACAAAAGGTTTTGACTAAAATAATCTAAAAACATTACTCTTTAATTATTCATGAAATTAGAAACAATTAGGGCGGAGCTCCGGAGTTACCCTATTAATGTTGTATCCGAAGTTCCAAGCTTCAAAACGAAGCTTAGCTTTTAGGAGCTCCGAAGCAAACCCCTGAGCTCCTTCCTGTTTTGTATTAATTTATGATCACTTAAAAAATGATGTAATGAATTATTTTGTTAAAATTTTCTTGTAAACTAAATTTTTTTAAACTTATTTAAAACAATAAAAAAAACTTAAAATTACATATAGCATAATTTATGTATTTCAAGCTTAAAGTGAAACCTTCATCTTACCGTGGTGGTATTTTCGTATGACTAATGTCGTACTTACACCTTACCGCGGTAAACTCTACGTATAACCTAGGTCGTACTTAGGACATGTATATTTTTTGTGTGTTTTTTTAATGAATTATTTTGTCAAAGTTTTTTTGTGAACTAAATTTTTTTAAACTAAAACAGTAAAAAATTCTTAAAATTGCATATAACATAATTTATGTATTTCTAGCTTGAAGAAGATAGAAGTCGTTCCTTTAAGGAACGGAACTGCAGAGCTCCCTTTTGAGCTCTGGGGTGGGTTGTTTAAAAAGGATAATGGGCCACTTAAGTAGAGTTGCCTCTTGTTGGTGGTAACTTAGTTTTTTTTTTTTTTTGTGGGTTTTGGGTTTTTTTTGTTGTTTTTTTTTTACTATTCTCGTTGTTCAAAACTCGCTAAAGGTACTATCTTGCGTTGTGTGGGGTGGTCTGCTTTGTGTTGTTTTGTGTTTGGGTTTTTTTTTTGTTTGGTTGTTTTTTTTGTGTGTTTGGTGTGTGGTGGTGTTTTTGTTGTGTGTGTGTGTGTTTTTTGGGTGGGTTGTTGTGTGTTTTTTTTTTTTTTTTTTTTAAAGGTACCTTATCTTGCGTTGTGTAAAGATAAGGTACCTTACAACTTTAGATAAGTTGAAAATTTATATATACATTTTCGGCATCCGTGAGGACGTGCGGTCGTTTTGAGGTCCCGCCCGTGTTTGTTTTATAATTATTGCTAATTATTCTGTTCGTTTAGTTCGTACCCCGGGTTCGTCTAACCTTGTTACACCTATAAGAGTCGACTATTGGAGGTTATGTATCTTTTTTAACCCGTTCCCGTTATTGCCTTTCCTTTACAATCGTGAAACTTTCTTACAACAAACGTTAAACATTCGTCTCATGGTGGCGGTATTTTCGTATGACTAATGTCGCACTTACACCTTACCGCGGTAAACTCTAAGTACGACCGGCCGTACTTAGGTCATACATAATTTTTTTGGTGCGTGATTAGTGCCCAGTGAGCAAAGAAATTAAAATAATTAAAGCTGTACGGTACCAAGCAACAAGCAGATTTTATACAATATAAAATATCCTATAGTGTATCCGCTAATAAAATCTGCATATTGCTACCGTGCAGCTTTAACCATTTTAATTGGCTCGCTCACTGGGTACCAATCACACACAAAAATTATATATGACTTAAGTACGACCTAGGTACGAAAAGTTTAAAAAGATGCTCTATCCACTAAATATATTATTAAGCAATTCAAGCATTTTTCCTTCGGAAACTTCTTGAACACTACTATTTTTTTGTGTTGCAGTTTTAATGAAATTTATTTGGAGTTATAAGCAAAATTTTTTTTATTATTTAATTTAGTGGCTCCAAAACAATATAGTATTAAAATGTTTAACATACATTTAAACTCTCTACCAATTTTTGACTAAAGGTAAACCCAGCGTGGCTGCGACAGTTGTTCGTTGGAATAAAAAATGCCCCCCATTAAATAACCACTCAAATCACGAGAATCTGACGTCACTTTATCAATTAAATACTTCGTATTAAATCGAATCTACTTAGCTCATAAAGTGACGTCAGATTCTCGTGTTTTAAATGATTACTCAATGGGGGGTATTTTTTATTCCAACGAACAACTTGTGCAGCCACGTTGGGTTTATCTTTAATATAAATCACGATGGGATTGCCATTGAATAAAAAAGATCATTAATAATACGGGCAAAAAACTAAGCTGAAAACCACTAAGGTACGTACCTTAACTTTAATGTACGCACCTTATCCGCTAAGGACCCCTTAGCTAAGGGGCCCCTTAGTGAATAAGGTACGTACCTTTATTTAAGGGACCCCTTAAGTTAAGTCGATTTTTGAACAAACCACCTCCATTTAATTTTAAAATCTTTTTTCAAAAACTTGTTTAAAAAATGAATCATAAATACCATTAGTCATTTCTTTTTGATTATTTTTTAGAAATTATTTATTGTGATTTTTAAGTGAAAGTAGCCTAAACAAAACCATAGCAAGCCAATCATACATAACTATTAAAACGTCTGACGCAAATAAGGTATTGCGTATGGTAGCAATACTCCGGCCTCCTCTATTAAAGGAGCACTGTCACAAATCAAATTCCTATAACGCCCGAACCGGACTGCTCCTTTAATACTCAACCGATTCAGCTGAAATTTAAAAATGTTGTAGCTTTGTAGTGGAGCACTCTAAATACCAAAGTTGAGTTAGGTAGGTTTGGTATTAAAGGAGCAGTCCGGTTCGGGCGATATAGGAATTTGATTTGTGACAGTGCTCCTTTAAGCTAATCAGCATACAATGACTATTAAGGCTGGTTCATACTTATGTAAAAACGTCCTTTGGACAAAGTCCAAAGGACAAATACAGCGTATAAACGTAATGTAAAAACGTCCTTTGGACTTTGTCCAAAGGACGTTTTTACAAGTATGAACCAGCGTTTATTGGGTATTTGCCATAAAGGAATCAATGAAAATACAAAAATTTACAAAAATATTAGACGCGTCAAAATTTGGAAACACACAGTCGTTAATATTTGGTTTTGTGTTTTGGTTTAACCTGTAGTAATTCATTATATAAAATAATGTTAATTGCTAAATATCCAGGACAAATAACTTGAGGTGCCTAGGTTAGTTTAAGCATAATATTTTAAGCGCGATTCTATAGCAACAAGAATGCATAACAGTTGTTTTTTTTTTGGTTTTTGCCATAAAATTTGATTGGTTTTTGATTAATAAAAGCGTAAATTTTTTTCTGTTTGCTTGACAAATGTGATTTCTAAGTAGTAACGCTAGGATATTACGCTTTTATGTTTAAAGTTTTCCTATTTGGGAGCGATAAAACGTGTGATTTTTTTTGTGAAAATAAACTTAATACTCCGTCAGAGGTATGAATACAGATCAAAACTGAAGATGTTCTTTGGAGCTCCTGTGTTCCAAACTCCGAGACACACTAGAAGATCCAAATTTTTGTCTTACATATTTTAACCTTGAATAATCCAAAAGTAATGTCATTTCTGTTATATTTCAAAAACACTTTTTGCTCACAAAAGTTTTTTAATACTTATTGAAAACTGTAAAAATAGCTCTAAGATTCATCTAAAATAACTTGAAACGATTAATTAAGCTTTAAATTCTTTATTTCAGAAGACAGAGACCCGCCTGTTATAAATAGCAATATTTCTGCATGATATTTGGCGAGAATAATAAAAAAATTACAAGAAAAAGTAGAGCAAAAGTTCAAATTTGGGTGTGAATTATGACTTTTAAGCGTCTATGTTTGGTCTTTTGGTTAAAATATACAGAAATTGAAGAAAAAACTGCTTTGAATTTTGTTAAACCTTGTTTTGGATACTTCGGGCGAAGTTTAATATCCTATTTAACGCAAAAAAGTTTTATTTAAAAAGAATATAGATCTATTCCTCTTAATAAAACTCACAATCTTTAAAATGAATAAACTACAATGTTAATCTTTCTCAAGTCTTAAAAAATTCAAAAACTTACGACTAAAAAATTTATAATTAAGTTAAGCGTTTTTTAAGCGCACACCTAAAAACAAAACAAAAAAATCAGCAGGAAAAAAATCTGATACCCTTTGCAATTAAATTTTGAACCTCAAAAACAGTAAGAATTTTCGAAATACCTATTATAGTAATATTAAAATCCAAGATATTTTTTGGTAATGAGCAACACAATTGCGTGGTGTTTTAAGTTTTATTCTTTGTTTTTTACGTGATAATAAAAAAATTATAAAACACATACATTTAAAAATGCATAAAATATAATACTACGAGGCCACAATTCTGTTTTCGGTTAAAATACAGATAAAAACAAGATTTTATATTTAAAAATACGTCATAATTGCAAAACTTATGGCTGTTTATTAAAATCAAAGATTATTTGCTAAGTTTTTTTGGCATTCATACTAAAAACATCTTTGGCGGGTTTTTGAATTTATTTTTTAGTTCCGTGCTTGAAAAATGCACACCAAAATTTTTTTTCAATGGTGTCTTTTTAATCTTCGTTTCGGGACCTAGGCCTAAAATTAATATAGTAATACAATAATTTTTGAAGTGTCATGTTTTTTTAATGAGGAAGAATCTACAGACGGGTCACGGTAATTTTAACAGTGAGCTTTTGATTTTAATTGATTGTCACTTAAGTCAGTTTCCAACTGTAGTCAAAATCATATTTTGACAATACATACAATAAATACCTGATATTGCGTGTGTGTAATTGATTATGTGCAATGTAAACTAAAAAAAATAATGAAAACATTTCATAGCTTATGTTACAAGTATAGAGAAGCTGTTTCACTGCTTCGCTATTTTGCTGTTGACTCAAGCCATTAGAAGAGACATAAATCTAAAAACTTGAATTCGGTTAGGTAATGTAATTGTTTTTCCTAGTAGTAAATCACGCCCTGAACCCAGACACAATGATGTGATTTTAAACAATAAAATTGAAGATTATAATGTCTAATGTAGAATTTCCTATCTTATTCTCAATTAAAAGTTCCATATTTTTTAAAGAATATCATTTAAAACATGTGTTACATGTTTTTTTGTTGTATTAAGATATAATTAATAGTTAATCGGAAGATTTTTAGCGGGTGGTTAGCAATAATAACAGTTACAGCGAGTTATTTTTGGTGAGGGCCAGTTGGGAGGGGGCGGCGCCGTTCGGAGTGCGACGTCTCCGCGGAGGGTTGGGCCGAAAAGAAATTGGAAATTTTTGGCTCTCGAGAATTGAGCTTTCCCCTCGAAATGATCCCACCAACTAATGAAATCTCGCAAAAGAGCTTCCTCTGCAAAAGCCTTCATGGCCCCCTCGAGGTTTCCGTTCACACTCGGACGTGTGAAATATACTTTTTTAGAGTTTGAAATTTTTATGTTTCGGGGATTTTCTCCATTATTTTTCTAACGGAAAAACCAATCATGACTCAGTGATGAACAATTTCTAACCGTAGAGCGCTGAAAGCATTATATAGCGTCTAAGGTCCAAGGTTTCATGGGCCGGCTCACACCGGAGTTGCAGCTGATAGGTGACGCACAGCGCACACAGTTTACATCCCCAGCAACAATGACGGTGTATTGATGTAAACGCGCACGTTTACTATCCACTATCCGCTGCGACTCCAGTGTGAACTGGCCTTAAGACGCTGGAGCATCTACATAAGCTATGGAGTAACGGCTTTTTCTGCACAAAAAGCGAAGATTTTGATCAAAAATTAGCATATTAAAGCTTTACCACGAGTAAAGCTAAAACCGACCGCGGGGAAGACTTTATTATGTATGCAGCATGCAAACTCTGCAAACTGCAGATCAGAGACAAGTATCAAAACCAGTTTCGGAGGCAGGTTAAGAGGTATCAGAAAATGTTTTGGGGCAGGGCGTATGCAGCCAAAACTGTCTATGAGGTAGGTATATCACTGCACTTCCTATGTTAAAGCATATGTGAAAAGGCGGAGAGGAGAGGGTTTATGCGTCGGAGGCGGGTAAAATACTGCCTTTCCACCCCGTCCTTACCGGGGTAAGCTTTTTTAAAGAAGCACACAATTAGCTGAAAAATAAAAAGTGTAGTGTTTATAGGATTTTGACTAAATGGCGTAAATGCTGTTTGAGGAACTTGAAGGCCAACAGGGAACCGCAAATCAGAAAACTCTGAGCCGGTAGTGGTGAACTTAGAGCTAAAAGTTAAATATTCATAAAACCTGCGCCCAAACCTGAACCTAAGCTTAAAAATAAGCAGGAGGTGGGGAGGAGCTGAAAGTTTAAAAAAATCCGAATAAAGCCTAAGCTTACATGTAGTTCGAAATCATTTTTATTGTGTGTGTTGCTTTGCTCAAAATACCCTTTTTTGCAGAGCTATATTCCCAGAATTTTCTGAAAGCTTAAGTTTTCTATTTATGGCTAAGGATAGTACACCGCCAAAACGGGAACGGGACACAAGGCTACTGGACACGAGGGTACTGGACACGAGGGTACTGAACACGAGAATACTGGACAGAAAGGTACTGGGCTTAAAAAAATTGCGTTCACCAAAACCTCGCAGCAAAATGGATTGATTATGCAAGGGGGGACACGAAGGTACTGATCACGAGGGTACTAACGAAACATAACTTTCCCGCATAAAGTGGGATAAACTTATTGCATAACAATAGTTTGTTTTACTTAAAAGTCATTTAGTTTGTTTGACTGACTTATAAAAAAATAGGATTATAAAAAAATTATTGAGAGGACATAAAAAAAGCAATTATTTCATGTTTGACATTTTCGTGCATTTTTTTTAAAATAATAACTAGCTTTAAAAATGCTGAAAAGCTATGAGACCCACTCGTAAGATAATAAACATTAGGGTTACTGTCATAAATGAACACGGTCACCGAAGCTAGGGGGGGGTGTTTACCCCGGGTAAATGACATTTGAAAATCTAGAGGTGGAGTCCTAGGGAGAGGGTCGAATCCCCTGTAGCTTTCTAGGGGAGGTCGACCCGAGGTGGAAGAATTTTGAAACCTAGAGAGGAATCAGGTGGGGTCCAATGTCCGAAGCAAATTACTTTTAAACCATTAAAGGTTTACTAATAGTTTTTTTATAAGATAATATTTCATTTTATTGAATAAAAAGCGATATTCTGGTATAAAAAGGGTATAAAAACATAATTTGGGTTTAAAATTCACGTTTTTCGAAGAAAATTTAGTATAAAAGTACTTAAAATTTTCTCATAGGCAAGGGGGGTCAGATTACAAATTCTAGAGACGGTCTGGAGTAAAAAATTTGAAAATTTGGGGGGGAGGGGGGGCCTGCATTTTTTTCTAGGGGGGCCCCAAATTATCGAGGCTAGGGGGGTAGACCCCACCCTACCCCCTTGCTCATCTATGTTTGCTGTTATGCTTTGATTGTGCTGTGAAAACATTTTTGTGGTTATTTTTCGTGGTGTTTAGAAAAAATGAATTCTTAATAATGCCTTCAAAAAAATTACTGCAAAAATAATTGCAAATAATACTGCTATTAATAACCTTGAAAAAACATTTTAGTGAAATATTTTTCGAAAAACAATTGCTTGCCTTTTTTAAAATAAATTATTCCGTTTTTTAAAGCACACTATTATTAAAATATTAAGATAAAGTTTAGCTTATTTTTTGGGTTTTGCTTACGCTTAGGAAAATAAAGTTTACTGCGCAATGGTGAAATTTTGAAGACTCTCAAAGATCCGTTGTTGGATTATTTTAGTTACTCACCACTCTATATCTAGATGTAAATGCATAAAATATCACACCTGAAAAATCTAACAATTGTTTTTATATGTTTTTGGGTTTTAAAAGCACATTTTGTTTGTCTTGTTTTAATTGATGAACGCATGTGTTTAAGTTAATTCCCTTAGAGTGGACTAAAAAAGACAAGAAGATGTTTTTTACATTTCTACTACCGAAATCTATTTTTGCAGTAGTTATATTTTCCAAAGATTTTTTTTAAAAATCAATTATTTAAATCAAGAGTCAATGAAAAGAGGCTAAATAAAAAAAATGACAGCAAAAAAACTGCAGAATTCGGTTCGTATTTTTATACAAGTATATGTTTTAGAAAAACCAGTAATTAAATAACTTTTGACTATGGCGTTCTCTTTGGGGTTCTCTAAATAACAATGGCGTTTTTTTTCCACTCATAATTGTTTAAATTTAAATAAAGGCAGGGTTTCGAAGCTCCAGAACTTTGAAGTAAGCTACAAACGTTATTATTGTTTTTTTTAACAAGTCATTGTATAATTTGTTTATTAAATGGTCTTTAAAAATTTCGTTTAATTAGTATGATGTTTTTTAAACAATTTACAAAGTTTTTTTATTATTAAGTTGCATTATATTTAAGCAAGCAAAAATGTTATTTATAATTAAAAACGAAACGACTAATGTAACGTTTAATTGTCTATGCAATCAAACAACGATAAAAATTTAGTTCAGCTTATTCAATTGAAAAAATTTAAATATTTGTGGCAAACGTATTTTTACTTAGCTCAGTACCCTCGTGTCCAGTACCCTCGTGTCCAGTGCTCTTGTGTTCAGTACACTTGTTTCCTATAATCCGCCAAAACAACTATTCGCAAAAAAGGGCCATTTTTAATAGCCATCTCAAACAGTGTTTTGTGATATCTTATTTAGTTACAAATGTAAGTTTGTTAATAAAAGAGAAGAATACCTGAACTGTAAAATCTTAACTATAGGCGTTAAATATTTTGGGGTATATGTATATTATTAAGTATAGGTATGTAAGATTAAATTAAACAATTCAGCTTTACTGTATATATGTCTACCTGCAGTAGCAAGATAATTTGAAAACAAAAAAAATTATTAAACTATTCACATAACGTAAAATTCGAGATTGTGGTATAATGGCAGAACGCACGTCTTGCATACGAAAGGTTTTTGAATCGAGTCCTGCCTGAGATAAGCTACATTGTGATAATGTTAGTATTTTCTAATATTGCTATATGTTGTATTTGGGAACGGGACACGAGGGTACTGGACACGAGGGTACTGGACACAAGGGTACCGGACACGAAGGTACTGGGTTTTAAAAATTGCGTTCACCACAACAAAATCAATTCATTATGCAAGGGGGACACGAGGGTACTGGACGCGAGGGTACTGACGAGCAAAAAAACATAACCTTCCCGCATGAATCGGGATAAACTTATTAAATAACAATAGTTTGTTTTACTTAAATATCATAGTTTGTTTGACTGACTTATAAAAGGTAGGATTTTAAAAATAAAATTTTTGAGAAGACATAAAACAAATAATAATAATTTTATAACATTAAAACATTTTCGTGTAATTTGTCTACATTTTCTTGCATGTTTTTATATAATAACTAGCTTTAAAAATGCTGAGAATTTATGAGACGACACTAAAGATAATAAACATTAAGGTTGTTGTTATGCTTTGATTGTGCTGTCAAAAAATTTTTATTATTTTTCGTGGAGTGTAAAAAAATGAATTATTAATTTTGCTATTAATAACACTCCAAAAACATTTTAGTAAAATAGTTTCCGAAAAACAATTGCTTGCCTTTTTTTAACAGTAAATTATTCGGTATTTTTTAAAAGTACAATATTTTTGAAATATTATGATAAAGTTTAGCTTAATTTTTGGGTTTTGCTTAGGCATAGGGAAATAAAGTTTACCGTGAAATGGGTTTCGAAGACTCCCAAAGATCCGTTGTTTGAATATTTTACTCACGACTCTATACTTAGATTGAAATGCATAATATATTTTACAAGAAAAATCTTACAATTGTATGTTTTTTATTAAAAGCACATTTTGTTTGCCTTGTCTTAAATGATCAACATGTGTTCAAGTGACTTCCTTTAACTAGAGTGAATTAAAAAAGGCAAGAAGATATTTTTTTCATTTCTACTGCTACAATCTATGTTTGCAGAAGTTGTTTTTTTCCAAAGATTTTATCAAAAAACTCAATTTTTTTAATCAAGAGTGGATGAAAATAGTCTAAATATAAAAATGACAGCAAAAAAAACTGCAATTCGCTTAGTATTTTCGTACGAGTATATGTTTTAGAAAAAACAGTAATTAAATAAATTTTTGGCGTTCTCATTCCACTCATGATTGTTTAATATTATTTTTTTGGTTTTTTAAAGGCAGGGTTTTGAAGCTCCAGAGATTCGGTTCAAACTAGCTTCAAACATTATCAATGTTTTGATTAAAAAGCGTTGGTATAAACTGTGTGTAAAATAACCTTTAAAAATTTCGTGTTTTAGTATGATGTTTTTTTAAACTATTTACGTACTTTTTTATTATTAACTTATATTATATTTAAGCAGGAAAAAAATGTTATTTATAATTAAGAACCAAGTGATATTATGTAACGTTTAATTGTCTACACGTTCAAACGATTAAAATTTAATTCAGTTCAGCTCATTTACTCTAAAAAATTTCCATATCTGTGGCAAACGTATTTTTTATAGCTTAGTACCCACGTGTCCAGTACCCTCGTGTCCTAGAATCGTTGTATTTGGTTCGGCAATTAGTGCTGAGCAACATCGACCTTGCGTATCCTGCTTTATGTGAAAAAAATTCAAGTTTTCATGAACATTATAAATAAATTTTGACAGAACTAAGAGCATTGAGCAAAAAACTAAAATAAAAGTGAATATGCAAACTCCAATCTTACCGATATGCTAAACCGCAAAACTGATTTCAGCGTAAGGAGGTGTTGTAGTACGTTCTACGCTTTATTTTTTCTATTAAAAAGCTGTGGGTCCTAAAATTTTATCTACGTTTTGCGTAAAATGTCTAGCATATAAAAAACACGACAATATCAACAAATTTAAGTTTTTTTATGATCTTGAAAAATATATTAGACTTGGTGACGCGTGAGTCGGTAATAACTCAAATGTAATGGTTTATTTTATTTACTTTTTAACACAAAATTACATTTGAATTGCAACAAATATATGTTTATTTAGCTATATTGATATTTAAACTATAAAACGGTATGAAAAAGTGCTTGCATGTTTTTAATTTTTTTTCTTTATACGTTTTATTTGTTATACTGCATATTTTTTACCGCGCGGTATAGTGGTCTATAACGTTGGCTTAAAAACAAAACGGTAAAAGTGTTATAAAAGTTTGTTTATGTGTTTGTTTTTTTTTGGATAACTTTAGATCATAAAAAAATTAAGTAATATGCATAAATTATAATTAAATTGTAAATTGCAATGTTTTAATCTTCTAAATTTTAAATATAAAATTTTTTATTTATATTTTATATAATTAAAAAAAGATAAATCTAAAATAAACTGTAATTTTGAATAGGGTATAATTTTTTAAATTCACAAAAACATGTAAAACCAAAAAACAATCCTGTTTTTTTTCAAAAGTTTTATTTTATTTTGTCAAAAAGACAGTTATTTTTCTTTAGTTATAAAAAGAGTTCATAGACATGACGTGTATATCAACAATAGAAGTCCTGTTACAAATCCTAGGCGTTAATAAGCCAGTTTTCCAAGTGTATACTATTTGAACAACAAAGTGTTTTCAGCTTCGTCAATCTGATTGACAAGTGTTATATTTCTAAATTTTTTTTGTTTGCGTTTAATCTTTTGAACTACATTGTGGCTCAAATTAAAAATTTAATTCATAGACTGTTGCGTTATTTCTAAACCCTGCGTTTATTATATAAAAAATATTTTAATTAATTTATTTTGCTGTGAACTTTGCCGCGCATTACTTAAAAGAATGCGCGTATTTAATCAGGAATTATTACTTTGTTTAGCCTTAATTATCTAATTGTTTTTATTTTTAGTCTGGTTTTACTTTGCAATTAAATATCTTTTGTATTATTTTGGCTCTCTTTGTTTTGTTATTTTGAAAATAGACTCGTATTCTCCACTAGTGATGTTCCTCAGAGCTTTTTGTAAAAATAGGATATTTTATATTATACCGCGCGGTATAAAGGTCTACCTATTTTAAATCCAGTATAAAACCGTTTCATTAAAATCATTAGTGTTATTTTTTTAAATTTTAGCGTCGAAGAATCATTTGTTTTTGTTTGCCACTACAAATACGTCATGAAAATCAAAGAATATTGTCACAAAATTATTTTAAAATATTTATAGGCTCTTTTTTAACAAACGAATAACTTAAAACAGGTAGTTAACAATCCGTTTGTTAACAGGTTTCAGACCTTCGGTGAATTTTCCAAAGTATTCCGGTAAGGACGGGGGCCTCATTTGGGAAAAACTGTTTTTACCTGCCTCCTACCTGCCTCCATCGGAAATTTTGCTGCCTCCTACCTGGCTTTTCTACCTTTCTCCACCCTGCCTCATACCTGCCTCCGAAGCAGTTTTAGCTGCCTCCTACCTGCCTCCTAACTAGGGATCGACCGGGGCCCCGGCCCCGGCTTGCCCCGGCACTTTTTTTCTACCCCGGCCCCGGCCCCGGCAAACGCAATTTTCTCTACCCCGGCCCCGGCCCCGGCCCCGGCAATTTAGCTGTCAAATCAACCGGGGCAAACCGGGGTAAGGACCCCTAAGAATACAAATTTTAAAGCACTTTTTACAATTTTAGACAGTGATAAATATATAAAATTTTATATAAAGAGCTAATGTAATCGCTTCAATAGGAGGATAGTTATTATTTATATTTTAAGATTTTATTAAAACAATATTTTAATAAGATTCCTTATTTTAATCATGAGTCGTTATTCTAAAAAGTTAAAGACTTCTTGAGCATTAAAAACCATTTTGTAGATTTTATTTACAAGATTAGGGCTTTACATAGCAGTCCATTCAAGAGACGTATACAATATAAATATTAGAGTTATTGATAATATCATTGTTTATATCAAAATAAAGCCAAGAGAATTTTCGGCTATATGTACAGTAAATTTTTTATCTAAATTTAAAGAGAAATGGTGCACATCTTACGTTTCGGCGCAAGCTACTTTTTGTGCACTCAATAAAAATTTTCTCGCACAGCGATATTTTGTACACCAAACTCGTTTTTCTAACACGTTTACAAAATCGCCGCGTACAAAAAATTAGCAGAAATCGGTAATAATTGCTTTAAAATTCGCTCATGTGTGAGTTTTTCTATGCGTCGTTACTGTGACAGAATGAGTCACAATTATTATAAAATCAACGTGACTCTGACTCATTTTGTTTATATTAATTGTGTGTTAAGATATAAAAAGAGCCACAGTCACGAGTATTTTTTGACGCTTCTGACTCATTGTGTCAGAGTAAGGACGCTATCGTCGTTACTCTGACACTAAGAGTTACAATCAGTTTAAAATCAACGTGACTCTGACTCATTTTGTTTAGATTAATTGTGTTTTCAGATATAAAAAAGAGTCACAGTTACCAGTATTTTACGACGCTTCTGACTCATTGTGTCAGAGCAACGACGTATGAGAGTTTATTGTACAACTGGACATTTGTTTGGATTATTATATTCTTACTTTTATTTTTAGGTGTTTTTGAAACTGTTTTTAAATTTACTGATGTTAAAACATTTTTTTAATAAAAAAAACGCAAGTTGATTTTTTGTTTTTATTTTAGCATTTTTAAATTTATTGCTGAAACTACACTGGTATTCACAAATTTTGTGTAGGGTCTATTCGAACTGGGTCCGCTTGACTTGGCAGGAAAACCCTGCGGAGTCATTCCACTTTTTTAGCGAGTTCATTATATTTATACAGCCCAAAAGACACCAAACTTGAATTTTTTAAACAAGAAATTAGTATAAACTGTTTGTATTTAATTTAGAAAAAGTTTTCGAATAAAATTTGCTTAAAAAATCAATTAATACGTGTCGAAAATTAACGATATTAAATACTGGACACAGTCTAAAAGGTGTACCACCCGGTCCAGAGCTTTCTTGCCAAAAGTTACGGACCCAGTTCCTATAAACTTGGTCCCAAATTTGTATGAATACCAGTAAAAGTGCTTGGTATTTAAATAGAAATTTCAGTAAAAATTATCTTTGAGCTTTTATTTTAATAAAAATTGCTATTTTGATTTAAAGTTTTTATAATTATTTTTTTAATAAAAGTAAGCATATATAACCCAAAAATGGTGAAAACCTAATTTTTAAACAAAAAGTTTGCTTAAAATTTGGATTTGTGCGACTTTAATACTGAAAACCCGCCATTTTGTTCTATTTCATGGGCACACTGTTTGTTTTTTTTAATTAATTTTTAACGCAATTTTAACACAGTGCTAATGTTTTGCAGTGCACAGGGGAACTTTTCTTCCACTTTTGCGTAAAATTTACTGCACAAAAAATGGGTATTGACAACAAGAAAAATCTTTGCGTAAAAAATCAGTGGTATATGCACAGAAAGTCGCGTGCGTTAGAAATGGTGCATTTTTTCTTGCGCAATTTTATTCAAAAACTTAATGCAAAATTGGAAATTTTCTTGGGCCATATCTTTTTGATAAATCTCGAGAATTTACAAAAAGTAGTGCAAAATTACAAAACACAATTTCATTGCAAAAGTTCACGTGACATTGATTTTATGAGTTTTTGCTGAAAAATAAGTTAGCTGATTAAAATGACAAAAACCAACAACTTTAAACAAGCTAGAAAGCGAACATAGTCGCTTGTACTCGCAATAATTTAATTATTTTACCTTTTACAATTTAAAAATATATTTTAATTAAAAAAAGTGGTAATGAAGCTTAAAAAATCTTGTAACAATTTAAAATCCAAAGGTGCGTTTTAACATCTCCTGTATGTTTAGACCAAAAAATGTTGAATAGAGGCATGTACAATAAGTGGAGTTCTAAAAAAGATGTTTCTTCAAAATAATATTCTTGAAGACTAGCATTTTTTGGATTTAGAGTTACATTTCCACAATTATCAACATGTCGATTTATTGTAATATAAAAAAATTTCGCTATTGTCAAACAAAACAAATCGCTCCTGCTTTATTTGTAGAGCTTTTTTTTGAAAACAATAAGAATGGTTAGTGGGATTAAGTATAATATTGCTTTAAACTTGAATATATTTCTAATACTTACGTAAAGTGTATAGTACTGTTGTAAAAAGTTACATTTACTTTTACTTAAACAAATAAAAATAACGAATTTTTCATTACTTTTACTTTTACTCGACTTTTAACCTTTGGGTATTTTTTCGCCCAAAAACTGTTGCAAATCTGAAAAAGGTATATTGCGTCAGTGCTGCAGTGTGTTAAAATCTGTGGCTCTCGACGATCGTTGACGAAGTTTAACAATGAGCAGCAGTGGCGTGGAATCCCTTCTGCGGATTTGCAGCGAAATAAATACCAAAGGGTTAAATTTTGCTTACCTTTAGTTTTACTCTTACTCGGATTTTTTCCTAGAAATATTTAAATTAATTTAAGTAAAATTTAAGTTGTTTCAACTAGTGGATTTTCTATGGGCTTGTTGTAAAATAAGTCTCAGAAGAAAGGTTTTTAAACCGCTAACACGCTAAACACTAATTACTTAGACCAAAAAACTTATTAAAATAATAATTTATGCATAAAAATAGCAAAACAATTTGGAACGGAGATCTGGAACTTCAAAAATCGACGTTTTGCTCCGTTGCGAAATTACTTTTATTATAATTTTACTCCTACTTTTGCTTGAAAATAGGCCTTACTTTTACTTTACTTAAGTAAAATTTCACCCTTTGCTTCTATTTTTACTTTACTTAAATTAAAATATCACAAATTACTTACTTTTACTCTTACTTTACTTAAATTAAATTTTTTAAAAAATACTTTTATTTTTTCTGAAAATATTCAAAAATCATTACTTTTTACAACAGTAGTGTATACTTATAATAAATTTAAGGTGTAAAAGAATCGAAATATTGAAATATTTTTTGTTCTGTTTAAAAAAACTTTATGTATTAAAAACATAAGTTTTTCTACTTACACAAGTGCTTAATTTCTAAAATGTGACTATTAATTACCTAAAACAAATAATTTACAGTAAAAAATTAGAATTTTTTTGCAAAAAACGACCAAAATTACAAATTCTGCTAAGTGTTTAGCCTGCCCCGGCCCCGACCCCGGCAAATCAAAATTTCCCTACCCCGGCCCCGGCCCCGGCATCAGCAATAATTCTGCCCCGGTCGATCCTTACTCCTAACATGTATTATGTTTCAACATAAGAGGCAGGGCCATCTGCCTCCTACTTGCCTACGAGGCGATTTTACCTGCCTCCACCCTGCCTCCTAGCTGCCTCTGAGGCAGTTTTACTTGCCTCCTACTTGCCTCCAGTTTTCCGGAGGCAGGTTCAAGAGCCGCCCTTGCCGGGGTATGATTTTAAATAAAACATTATAAATGCTAAGTTTTTATCTTATAAATAATACTGAGCTCTTTTTGAAAAGCTTGTTTTATAAATAAATAAAAATTTATTTTACGTCAATATAAACTATATAATAGCCCCCCCCTCATTAACCCGCCGAATAAAACCGCTACTATGCCATATAGTGAGAGGCCATAAATGAAGCCACTATAAAGCCCACCTCTTACTTTATATAATGCACATCATATATATATTATATATGAAAAAGGATTGGGTGTAAGGAATAAACTAAAATAAAAACAGGTGTTGTTAAATTATTGCGAAACTACACGTAAATTTATAGGTGTTGAAGGGAAATCAACAATTAAAACACAAACATAAAAAGAAATATATAAACTGAAGAAAAATTAAAAAAGAAAAAATCAATAATACGTGAAATAAAAAAAACTGGACCACTAAAGCTGAAAAAAACTCCTGGAAAAGACAAAGGAACGTAAAACGTATTAAAAACGTCCTTGACTTGTCAAAGGACGACATAAGTAAACCAGCCTAAAAGGTGTACCACCGGTCAGAGCCTGCAAAAGTACGCCAGTAAACGTCAAAATTTTATGAATAAAGTAAAAGCTAGGTAAAAGAAATGTAGTAAAAATTACTTGTTATTAAAAAAAAATGCTAATTTAGTAAGGATAATATTTAATAAAAGTAAGCATATATAACCCAAAATGGTGAAAACCATTTTTAAACAAAAAATTGCTGAAATTAGGATTTTGCGACTATACTGAAATCCGTTTATAATTTATGGCACACGTTTTTTAAAAAATTTTTAACGATTAAAAATTTAGTGTTTTGCAGGATAGAGGACCTCAGGTGCAAAAAATGGGAAAAAAGAAAAACATAAGAAACAAGATAAAAAGCACAGAAAGAAGGGCGGAAATTCAAAAACTAAATGATAATGGTTCTGGCATAATAAACCGAGAAAAAAAGTAGTGCAAAATAAAAAAAAAACAATCATTGAAAAGTCACATATTTAGTTTTTTGTAAAAAATAGTTTAGGTAAAAGACAAAACTAAAACTTAAACTACTAGAAGACATAGTACCACAAAATTAATTATTTTACTTAATTTAAACATATATTATTAAAAAAAGTGGTATGAAGCTCTAAAAATTTTAATTTAAAATACAAAGGTGCGAACATACTTATGTTAGACAAATGTGAATAGAGTATGTAAAGTTTAAAAAAGATGTTTTTTTAAAATAATATTCTGAAGACTAGATTTTTAGATTTAAGCAATTCACAACTATCAACATAGACTTACTGTAATATAAAAAAATTCGCTATTGTAAAACAAAACAAATCGCTCTACTCTATTTGTAGACCTTTTGAAAATAATATAAATGGTTATGGGATTAAGTGTAATATTGCTTTAAACTAATATTTCTAATACTTACGTAAAGTGTATAGTATGTTGTAAAAAGTTACATTACTTTTACTAAACAAATAAAAGTAACAATTAATTACTTACTTTACTCGACTTTTAACCTTGATTTTTCGCCCAAAAACTTGCAAATAAAAGGATATTGCGTAGTTGAGTGTGTTAAAGTCTTTCTCGACGATCTTGACGAAGTTTAACATTGAGCAGAAGTGGCGTGGAATCCCTTCTGGTTTGGAATAAATACCAAAGGTTAAATTTCACTTACATTTACTTTTACTACTCGATTTTTTCCCAAAATTTAAATTAATTTAAGTAAAACTAATAATCAAAATGGCGTGGAATGAGCCAAAGAAAGGAAACCGTAACCGCTAAACACAATACTACTAAAAAACTTAAAAAAAAAGCATAAAAAACCAAAACATTTAACAAAACAAAAACTTCAGAAATGACTAGTACGTTAAATACTATTTTAATTTTACCCTTTTGCTTAAAAATACCCTTCTTCTTCTTACTTTAAGTAAAATATCACATTTACTTTTTTACTTACTTAAATTAAAATACATAAATTATCTACTTTACTTACTTAAATTAAAATTTTTTAAAATACTTTACTTATTCTAAAATTTAAAAATATTACTTTACAACAGTAGTTATTAATAATAATTTAAGATGTAAAAGAATAGAAATGTTGAAATATTTTGTTCTGCTAAAAAAACTTAGTATTAAAACATAATTTTCCCACTTACAAAAATGCTAGATACTAAAATGTGACTATAATCCTAAAACAAAAAATAATAAAAGACTTAGAACTTTTTGCAAAAAACGACAAAATTACAAATTCTGAAATGTCCTAGCACCAAAGGAAGGAAAATTCCCTCTCCCCCGCTCCCCGCCCCAGCATCAGCAATAATTCTCTCACCTCCTAACACTTCTTATTTCAACATAAAAGCCATCTCCTCCTCTCCTCTAAAATCTCCTCCTCCCATCTCTTAATCCTCTCCTCACAAAAATCAGCCGCGCTTCAGGAACTATTTAAATAAAACATTATAAATGCTAATTTTCTTAAATAATACTACTCTTTAAAAGCTTTTTTATAAATAAATAAAATTTATTTTCTCGGTCAATATGAATACGTTAGTACATCAGTGTCAATTACCAAACTCAAGTTTAAAGCAATATTACACTTAATCCCACTAACCATTCTTATTATTTTCAAGTCCTTACAAATAAAGCAGGAGCCATTTGTTTTGTTTGACAATAGCGAATTTTTTATATTACAATAAATTAATATGTTGATAATTGTGAAAAATGTTACTCTAAATTAAAAAATACTAGTCTTCAAGAATATTATTTTAAAATGATTTTTTTTTTCCATGACATATGCCTCTATTCAACATTTTTTGTGTCTTAAAAGAGAGAATGTTAAAACGCACCTTTGTATTTTAAATGTTAAACATTTTTATAACTTCAATATTCCACTTTTTTTAAATTAAAATATATTTTTAAATTGTAAAAGGTATAATTAAATATTGTGAGTATAAGCGACTATGTTTGCTTTCTAGCTTGTTTAAAGCTCGCTCAAGTTTAGTCATTTTTAATCAGCTAAAACTATTTTTTAGCAAAAAATCATAAAATCAATTCACGTGAACTTTTGCAATTAAATTGTTTTTGTAATTTTGCACTACTTTTTGTAATTTCTCGAGATTTATCAAAAAGATATGTCCCAAGAAAATTTCCAATTATTATTTAGTTTTTGAATAAATGTGCAATGAAAAAAAATGTAATATTTTACGATGCGAACTTTCTGTGCATATACCACTGATTCTCGTAAATATTTTTCTTGTTGTAATACCATTTTTTGTGCAGTAAATTTTACGCAAAAGTGGAAGAAAAGTTCCCTTATGCACCTGTAAAACACTAACAATGTGTTAAAAATCTTTAAAAATTAATTTTAAAAAAACAACAGTGTGCCTATAAATAGAACAAAATAGCGGTTTTCAGAATTAGTCGCACAAATCCAATTTTTTCAGAATTTTTTGTTTAAAAATTAGCTTTTCATTATTTTTGGGTTATATATGCTTACTTTTATTAAAAACATAATTATAAAAAACTTAAACTAAATTGGCAATTTTTTTAAAAATAAAAGCTCAAAGATAATTTTTACTGAAATTTCTATAATTACCTAGCACTTTTACTATGGTATTCATAAAATTTTGGACCGGGTTTATATGAACTGGGTCCGTAACTTTTGGCAAAGAAGCCTGGACCGGGGTAAAAACGTCGGGTGGTACACCTTTTAGACTGTGTCCAAAGTAGTTTTAGATTGTTAATTTTTGACACGTATTAATTGATTTTTTAACCAAATTTTATTCGAAAACTTTTTCTAAATTAAATACAAACAGTTTATACTAATTTCTTGTTTAAAAAATTAAAGTTTGGTGTTTTTTGGGCTGTATAAATATAATGAACTCGCTTAAAAGAGTGGAATGACTCCGCAGGGTTTTTCTGCCAAATCAAGCGGATCCATAAAAAATTCCAGTGAGTTAAGACCCTTATAAAAAATGTAAATAACACAAAATTTAAAAAAGAAAAATAAAAAAAAAGAAGAATATAACTTATCGCAAAGCGATGTTTTGTACAATAAGCAAAATTAGCTGTTTTTTTATAAGAGTAGATAAAAAAGTATAAAAAACTGCGTAAAAAAAAAGTGAGAAAAAAACTCAAACAAATGATCCATATGATACAATAAACTGTAACGAGGTCTATGACAAAAAACAAACGTCGAAAATTGGAATAAACTTGAAACAATTTTTTATACTAAAAACAATATAATACTAAAAAGAAATTAGAATAAATTTGTAATAAGTTGGCAGCTTAAACAGCCTATAGTAGTAAGAGGCAAACGAGGAAGGAGAAGGTTATGTTTTTCTTATGAAGTTATTGTACAAGAAATTTGAAAGAGAATTTTCGATTATATTACAAATTAAATATAAAGAAAATGAGCCAAAAGGCCTTTATAATGTCTATAACAGTAAACGACGTAAATTATGTAATGGGAAATATTCTTACTTTTATTTTTAGGTGTTTAAAACTGTAAATTTAGTAATGTTAAAACATTTTTTAATAAAAAAAAGCAAATTGATTTTTTTGTTTTTATTTTAGCATTTTTAAATTTATTGCTAAACTAACTGGATTTAAAATTTTGTGTAAGGTTTATTCAACTGACTTGTATTGGAAAAAACCCTGGGAGTCATTCCAGTTTTTTAGCGACTTCATTATATTTATACAGCCCAAAAGACACCAAACTTGAATTTTTTAAACAAGAAATTTGTATAAACTGTTTGTATTTAATTTGAAAAAATTTTGCGAATAAAATTTGCTTAAATATTCAATTAATACATGTCAAAAATTAACGATATTAAATACTGGACAGAGTCTAAAAGGTGTACCACCCGGTCCAGAGCTTTCTTGCCAAAAGTTACGGACCCAGTTCGTATAAACCCGGTCCAAAATTTTATGAATACCAGTAAAAGTGCTAGGTATTTAAATAGAAATTTCAGTAAAAATTATCTTTGAGCTTTTATTTTAAAAAAATTGCTAATTTAGTTTAAGGTTTTCATAATTATTTTTTTAATAAAAGTAAGCATATATAACCCAAAAATGGTGAAAACCTAATTTTTAAACAAAAAATTTGCTGAAAATTCGGATTTGTGCGACTTTAATACTGAAAACCCGCCATTTTGTTCTATTTCATAGGCACACTGTTGTTTTTTTTAAAATTAATTTTTAACGCAATTTTTAACACAGTGTTAGTGTTTTGCAGTGCATAGAGGAACTTTTCTTCCACTTTTGTGTGGCATTTACTGCACAAAAAATGGGTATTGACAACAAGAAAAATCTTTGCATAAGAAATCAGTAGTATATGCACAGAAAGTCGCGTGCGTTAGAAAGGTTGCGTTTTTTCTTGCACAATTTTATTCAAAAACTTAATGTATAATTGGAAATTTTCTTGGGCCATATGTTTTTGATAAATCTCGAGAAATTACAAAAAGTAGTGCAAAATTACAAAAACAATTTCATTGCAAAAGTTCACGTGACATTGATTTTATGATTTTTTGCTAAAAAATAAGTTAGCTGATTAAAATGACTAAAACTAACAACTTTAAACTAGCTAGAAAGCGAACATAGTACTCGCAATAATTTAATTATTTTACCTTTTACAATTTAAACATATATTTTAATTAAAAAAAGTGGTATTGAAGCTCTAAAAATGTTCTAACATTTTAAAATACAAAGGTGCGTTTTAACACCTCTTTTATACTTAGACCAAAAAATGTTGAATAGAGGCATGTAAGTGGAGTTATAGAAAAGATGTTTCTTCAAAATAATATTCTTGAAAACTAGCATTTTTTAAATTTAGAGTTACATTTCCACAGTTATCAACATATCGATTTATTGTAATATAAAAAATTTTCGCTATTGTCAAACAAAACAAATCGCTCCTGTTCTATTCGTAGAGCTTTTTTTGAAAATAATAAGAATGGTTAGTGGGATTAAGTATAATATTGCTTTAAACTTGAATCGGTAATTGACACCTTATGTACTAACGTATTTATATTGACGTAAAATAAATTTTTATTTATTTATAAAACAAGCTTTTCAAAAAGAGCTCAGTATTATTTATAAGATAAAAACTTAGCATTTATAATGTTTTATTTAAAATCATACCCCGGCAAGGACGGCTTTTGAACCTGCCTCTGGAAAACTGGAGGCAAATAGGAGGCAAGTAAAACTGCCTCAGAGGCAGCTAGGAGGGGAGGGGTGGAGGCAGGCAAAATCGCCTCGTAGGCAAAGTAGGAGGCAGATGGCCCTGCCTCTTATGTTGAAACATAATACATGTTAGGTAGTAAGGATCGACCGGGGCAGAATTATTGCTGATGCCGGGGCCGGGGGCCGGGGCTAGGGAAATTTTGATTTGCCGGGGTCGGGGCCGGGGCAGGCTAAACACTTAGCAGAATTTGTAATTTTGGTCGTTTTTTGCAAAAAAATTCTAATTTTTTACTGTAAATTACTTTTTTTTAGGTAATTAATAGTCACATTTTAGAAATTAAGCACTTGTGTAAGTAGAAAAACTTATGTTTTTAATACAAAGTTTTTTTAAACAGAACAAAAAATATTTCAATATTTCGATTCTTTTACACCTTAAATTTATTATTAGTATACACTACTGTTGTAAAAATAATGATTTTTGAATATTTTAGAAAAAGTAAAAGTATTTTTAAAAAAATTTAATTTAAGTAAAGTAACAGTAACAGTAATTTGTGATATTTTAATTTAAGTAAAGTAAAAATAGAAGCAAAGGGTGAAATTTTACTTAAGTAAAGTAGAAGTAAGGCCTATTTTCAAGCAAAAGTAGGAGTAAAATTATAATAAAAGTAGTTTCTTAACGGAGCAAAACGTCTGATTTTTGTTGTTTCAGATCTCCGTTCCAAATTGTTTTGCTATTTTTATGCATAAATTATTATTTTAATAAGTTTTTCTGGTCTAAGCAGAAGAGCGTTTAGTGTGTTAGCGGTTTAAAAACCTTTCTTCTGAGACTTATTTTACAACAAGCCCATAGAAAATCCACAAGTTGAAACAACTTAAATTTTGCTTACCTTTAGTTTTACTAGCAATATGGAAACTGACCAAGACCACATAT
>JASAMX010020658.1:0-19586 GCA_030248175.1 Microlaimidae sp. YZB2_3 | reverse complement strand
CCTCACACCCACGATGATGCTGGTTGGTTAAAAACTGTGGACCAGTATTATTACGGTGGTAAGGATTTATTTACGGTAGTTCGGTTTAAAACCATTTACAAATGTTTAAAAATTTCCAGAAATTATTCACTTAAAACTTAATCTGATAAAATATCGAAGTTACATTGATACGTATTAATACAATGGAATTTGTAAAATCCGTAAAACCCAGTGGAATTTATAATTTTGTGTGTGGAATGCTATTTTAATTATTCACTTAGTAAAATCTACTTAGAAATTGTTTTAGTTTAATTTTAGGCTTAAACAGTAGTAGTTATTTTTATTCCTTCCAAACATTAAAGAAAATTTTGCAACATATTTCATTTTTAATCGCTTAAATTCAATAATATACTGAAACATGCTAAGCTTTCTTCCATTCATTTTACTTACAAACTACAGGCTTTAGACTAACCCTGGACCTTAGTCAAAAAGAAACAATCAAAAAATATTATCCCTTATGTAAAAAAGAGCTTGCCAGATTTTTTATTTTTACCAGCACGCGTATATTTGTTATTTTGCTTTATCCTGTGCATATTCGTTTTACCCATATTTGTTTCTGTTTTTCAAAGCCGTAAGTTCACGTAAATAATAAGTCAATGCCTGAGAACTATGGGTGCCAAGAGTAACATTTACTGATCCTCAAGATTTTTTGAGCGAAAGGCCTGGAAAATACGTCTAATTTTAATTGAAATATTGACCGCCCCCTTTCCTAAAAAAACGGCGTGTTATTGCGTACTTTGCGTTATGTTTCTAGTTACATAGCATTCTGCTTTTTTTCCAACAAAACCAAATTATTTTTCAAGCAATCAGACGATTCCCACTTTCTTTTTTACTCAATCAGACAATTCCCTCTTTCTTTTCAATCAATCAGTTGATTTTCATAATTTTTCAGCCAATCAGACTATTTTTAGTTTTTTTTTTCCAGCCAATCAGAGGATTTTCAGTTTTTTTTTCAGCCAATCAGACATTTTCCAGTTTTTTTCAGCCAATCAGACGATTCAGCGGGCCGGCGTTCAGTACATTCTGGACACCGTGGTTACCGAACTGCAGAAAAACCCGGATAGGAAATTCTCCTACTGCGAATCTGCATTTTTCTGGCGCTGGTGGCACTCTCAACACGATTACGTGCGCCTTCAGGTCCGAAAACTCGTCAGAGAAGGTACACGGGTGATCAATATTATTAATTAAATTAATTTTATTAATTTAATTATATTATATTATTTATTAAGTATAATAACCCATTTAATAAGCGCGAAAAATTATTTTAGTTAAACAGTGTACATAAATGCATAAAAGTAGTGGTAAAATATCAAAAGCCAACGGTCATATAAACCGGGTACCTTCTAAATTGGACCTGGGTTTTGCAGTCGCTCAATGAATGAAAAAAAAAATTTATTATTGTTTAATCAAAAGATTCTTATTTTCCAATATTCATATTACACAACTTGTAAAACCATGATCTAAATTGATTAATTTATAGAAATAATTTTTAAAAAATTGTAACTGTTATTGTTTGTTATCATAAGATCCCGTTCTGTTTTTTTTTTCGAAAAACTCAACCAACCAGATTTGGTTTCCATTAGTGATCATTCCACCCTCTCATATCATGCTCCGAAGTTCCTGCCATTTATTAAGAGCGGTGGGAGCTCCAGAGATCCGCCCCTAAAGTGACTGATTTCAAACATATTTAAAATTAATATATGTTTTAACTTATTCTATTGGCATTTTTATGAATATTTTTTATTGTTTTTAAAAAGTTTTAAACAAAACATTAGTTTACAAAAAACTTTTGACTAAAAAATATATGGCATTGTTTTTTGAATATTAAAAATTTAGTACAACACAGCATTAGTTTTCATATAGGGATTTTATCAAAGTTAAACAATAAAAATAACAATAATAATAATAATAAACATGTGAGCAGCTAAAATTTCTTAAAAGACGATGCGTATTTAAAAAATGCTCGACTTACTAAAAAATAGAAGTAAAAATATGTCCATTTGTCGTCACTATTCGAAACCAATTTAGTTTGAAATAATATCTCGAATTGAATTGTATATAATATCAGCTAGAAAAGTACAAAGAGTTTGCAATAAAAGTGTATTACTGTATAGAAGAAGATAGAAGATTTTATTTCTAGCAAAAAAAAAGTAAACACAAAAAGTACATAATTAGTGTAATACTTGTAATTGCAACCCAGTTGAGTTACAAATACACAAACACAAAATACACACAGAAATAATCACAACAGGAGTCCTGGCTTGCTAGAAATTAATGACTAAAGGCTTGTTCTAAACAAAGCTCTTCATTTAGTCATTTAACTATCAAGAAGAATTTTAAGAGGCTCACAGTCTTAATGATTTTTTAAACTGAATTAATGAATTGGCGTTTACTTGACTGTTTTTAAGGGAGTTCCATTTTGGAGGGACTCTATTGAAAAAATTAAACTTTCTACAATTAACTCGAGTATGTTGGACTTTAATTTTTTTTGAATGACCTCTTGTACAATTAGTATTAGGAATAAAGTATTTACTGGGGTTTAAATTTACAAGACCATTAATAATTTTGTATGTTTCAACCATATCTGTTATTTCTCTGCGTTTTTCTAAGGTATCTAACCCAAGTATATGTAGTCTACTTTCATAATTAGCATCTTTTAGGTTACAGAGTTTAAAAACTCTTTTAGTGAATGATCTCTGAACTTTTTCTAATAAATATTTATCCTTCATCATATAAGGGTTCCACACAGCACTTCCATATTCAACTGTTGGCCGTACAAAGCTCTTATATGCAGAAAGATAATTTTTTATGGATTTAGATTTGAAACATCTAAAGATTAAATTAAATGTTTTCATTGCTTTTGCAGCTATTTTTTGACAATGATATGAAAACTTTAGATCTTTACTCATATAAATTCCTAAATCTTTAATTAAATTAGTTGTAGGTAGTTTCTTATTATTTAAGTAATAATCCATCTGATTTTTATTATCTAAACAGTTTATGTGTAACACTTCACACTTATCTTCTGACAAACTAAGTTGCCAATTACATGCCCATTCAGCTATTTTGTTCAGATCATCTTGTAATTTATTTCTATTGTCATTTTCTTCTGAAAAACTTGTGTAGACTTTTGCATCATAATAATTGAGGGTAGCGTCGCCCTCGCCACTGATAAAGTAATCTACTAGGGATGTTTCCGGATCTCAGCTTTTATGTGCTTCGTACCTCTGGAACTTTAACCTATTTTTTACTAATTTTATGAATAATTAAAAAGTAACGTTTTAAATTATTATTTTAAAAGTTTTTTGTAAACTAAACTTAAAAAAAAAACTTATTTAAAACCATAGAAATTGTCTAAAAAATACGCATAAAGTAATTTTAAACGTATTTAAAGCTTAAATAAGTTCAAGAATCGCTCGGAGCTCAAAAGCTCATTTTACTTTAAATTGCCGGAGCTTCGCAGCATGATACTGGAGGGCAGGAACATCACTATTATGCACATTATCAGTGGCAAAAATTAATTTTACAGGTCAATTAGAGTTTATCAATGGCGGTTGGGTTCAAAACGACGAAGCAGCAACTCATTATGTTGATATTATACATCAAATGACGCACGGTCTCAGGTACTTTTTTTCATATCGACGTAAATGCTATTGTATATACCAGTTTTTCAAACTTTCATAAATGCTTCTGCTTTTATATTTGCCTAATTTCCATAACTTGAAAAAAACGCAAATTTATTAAAAAAATATTAAAATGATTACATCGAAATTTTATAATATGTCAACTCAAACAACCTAAAGAATTTATAGTTTTCAAGTTGCGTTTTTAATAGAAAAATTCATTTTTAATAATGTATTTTCTGATGCCGAAAAATGTTAGTAATACCAAAAATATATAAAATAATAATAAAGGAAAAATATGTGACTTCATATATTTCACAAACACATTGACTGCAATGAGCCCTAGTTAGGGCACTCGGATGTACTAGTTACGACCTCTTTTCTTAAAGTGTGGCAAAAATTAGGGCTTATATCTCTTATAAGGGCGGCCCCTAATAAGAGCGCGCTCCATTTAGGGCGCGCCCTTGTTAGGACTATATGGAGCGTTAGAGTGTGCCCTGCTTCTAAGCAATTTCTAGAGCTTTCAGAAAAAATCAATTGTCAAATTAAAAATTTTATGTAAGTCTGATTTATGCAAGTACTAACATAGCTGTGTTACACAAATATAACTATTAAAAAAATTTAAAAAATTCGTTGTTACACAAATCAACTATCCGTTTGTTTCTAATTAAAACGATTAATTGAAAATCGTTAATTTTTTCAATATGTGTTATAATTTAGATTTTTAAATGAAACTTTTGGCGAATGCGGACGACCTAAAGTTGCCTGGCAGATTGATCCGTTCGGTCACAGCAAAGAACATGCCTCTCTCGTCTCCCAGGTTAGACATGATCAGGGAAACTTAGCACAGATATAAGACTCGGAGCTAAAACTTAAACCAAAATTTGGAAGCGAATTTTTCAAATATTTTTTTTTCTAAATCTATTTTTAGTGCAACACCCAAAACCAGCTGGAAAATGTTAAATCATACCTAAATCTTAGTCAAAACTAAAACCAAAACCAAATTAATCGGTCATTTTATGCAATTTACATTATAGATGGGCATGGAAGGTCTATTTTTCGCCAGAATTCATTACTCAGATTTTAAAAAGCGGCAGAAAGAAAAACAAATGGAATTTATTTGGAAAACTTCCGATGATCTGGGAGGTTTGACGGATATTTTAACAGGTACAAAAACAATTCTAACAGGTGCAACCACTAAAACAATTAAAAATTATTTTAAATAATTCTCTAATAGAACAATAATAAAACAATATTTTTTTACATTTTCCAATAATATTATAATCTGTAATTGTTTATGTATTTTTCTAAAATTTTCTAAAAATTACCATTAATATTTAAAACACAATACAATAGATATTTGCTTATCTATGTGTATTATTTTAATATATATTTTGATAATTTTTTTCATACTTTTTGAAAACGGTTTTTTTCTGTTATATAAAGGTATTATTTTATGGATATGGTTCTTCACTTTAATTTTATTTTAGTCTGTAATATCGTGTACAGTTATTTATAATTTTGTTACAACGTACCCCGGTAAGGACGGGGGCCTCTTTTGGGAAAAACCATTTTTAGCTGCCTCCTTCGGAAATTTTGCTGGTGCCTACCTGCCACCTACCTGCGTCAACCCTGCCTCTTACCTGCCTCCGAGGCAGTTTTAGCTGTCTCCTTTTTTGCGTTCTACCCTGTATATGCTTCGACATAGGAGACAGGGCTATCTGCTTCCTACCTGCCTTCAAGGCAGTTTTACCTGAATCCACCTGCCTTTTAGCTGCCTCCAACCTGCCTCCACCCTGCTTCCCACCTGCCTCCGAGGCAGTTTTAGCTGCCTTTTACCTGGCTCCTAATCTGCCTGATATGCTTCAACATAGAAGGCAAGGCCACCTGCCTCCTACCTGCCTCCGAGGCAATTTTACCTGCCTCCACCCTGCCTCCTACCTGCATCCACCCTGCCTCCCACCTGCCTCCGAAACAGTTTTAGCTGCCTCCTACCTGCCTCCTAACCTGCCTCCCATGCTCCAACATAGGAGGCAGGGCCACCTGCCTCCTAGCTGCCTCGGAGGCAGTTTACCCGCCTTCTACCTGTCTCCAGTCTTCGGAGGTTGGTTCAACAGCCGTCCTTACCGGTATATTCGATATTTACAACGAATTTTCTTTTTTTATTTTCAAAATTAGGAGTGTTGTTTTCTGGATATGGTCCCCCACCCGGATTCTGTTTTGATTTTGAATGCGACGATGACCCGATTAAAGTAACTTGAAAAATTATTTATACATAAAATACAAAATTTAGTGTATTAATACAGTGATGAACTACACGATGGACAAAACCCTCTCATTTAAACGGAAGTTGTTCATTGTTAAATATCTTCACAGAGTTATGACGTTATACAATCACTTTCAGCCAATTAGCGCTTGGGAAAAAATTGATCACCAATAAATGTAAAGACCTTTAATTTTAAGCTCCTCCGAAAACCGTTCCCATTGAGCAAAACATATCACAAGTGCTATATGACATTTCAAAGTTCTTAAAATTCTTACATAAAATACAAAACACACAAAAAAAACGAATGTAAAAGTATATATGTTAGAAAAGTATATGTCGTTTACACATTTTAAAAGACCATATGCAAATGGCTGTTTAACGAAGTTTTACCTAAGAATTTGTTTTTAGTGCATTCATATTAAAAAAAGGCTGAAATAAAATTAAAACAGCAACAAATAGGGGTTTTTTTTCTGAGTAATTTTTTTGTTTGCAGGACAATCGACGCTTACAAGATTATAACGTAGAACGAAGAGTGAACGAATTCATCAACTTTACTCTAAAACAAGTAATATCACACAAATCTAGTTTTTATTTATAAATTTTCCGGATTTGAAATAATTTTTATTGAAAAATAAATAAATTCAAACAAAAATTTTTATTGATTAAGTCTTATCGTAATCACTGAAGAAACTAACGTAATAACAAACCCACGATGTAAAGCCATAAATAATATTTTTAGTCTTCTAAGCTATATTAAAATTATATTTTAAGTGTACAGTTAAATACGATTCTTTATTATTAAAAAATCTATTTGTGCTATTATCATAGTTGTATTTTTGGCAAAGCCTTGCTATTTTAGAATTTGTTTTTTTTTTAGAATTCAGTTTATAACACAGGTCACATCATGTTAACAATGGGAAGTGATTTTCAATACAGTAATGCAGATGCTTGGTATAAAAATTTGGATAAATTAATTGAATATGTAAATCAAAAGGTATAGTATTTTTAATATATGTAGACACTGAAAATAAAGTTTTTAACTTTTTTTTATTTTTAAACTTACGTGCAAAAAAAACCAAATAAAATTTCAAATTTCATTTTAAAAAATTTGATTTTTTGTTTTTAACTCGTAGAGTTTCAGATTTGTATTACAAAAAATCATTAGATTGCTTACAGATTTGTTAACAAGGGTATTTGACCAGTAGTTTAGGCTTCATCCAAGGCAGGGTTAAAAGGGTATTGTCAAGAATCAAACTTCTATAGCGCTGGAATAAACTAGTTCTTTAATACTTGACCGACGAAGCTCACATTTTGAATTAATGTAGTTTTTGTGTCAAGAAATGCAAATATAAAATTTGAATAAGAAAGGTCTTGTTTTTGGGCAATGTAAATGCCTTTGTCGTCTAGAATGACCTACACCTTTAATATAAAACTTATATACATCTAAATACGCTTCTTCCAACCAAAGTTGTATTATATTAAAATTTCAGCCTAATCGGCTATGTATTAACGGAGAAATTTCTCAGGCGATATAAGAGTTTGATTCGTGACAGTTTTCTTTTAAAATATACAAAGCAGCTTCGTTAGAATTCATTATATTAGATATTTTGTTAATAGTATTGTTTAACTTTTTAACAGATTATTTTGCAATAGGGTAACTAATTTCAATTCGGCCAGGGGCCTATTTCATAAAGATTTCTGTAATTGTAAATCAATAAACGCATTTAATTTCTTCTTATTTTATTAATAAAAAATACGTACGTAACTGTGGAATTTACGGAATTTACAGACATGTAATTTCTTAAATTCTAAACGCAATTTTATTAATATACGTTTAAATTGAAAATACAAAAGAAAATTATGCGTTCATTAATTTACAGCGGTAAATTAATTACATGCAATTTTTATGAAATAGGCCCCAGGTCTTAATGTCGGCCAACGACTGTTATTTTTGCCAGACGCAAAGTTATTAAATGAGCCTAGTATGACCATGTAAATAGATGACATGACGATCTATTTAGCCATAAGCAGTTCATTTCATAACTTTGAGCATGGCAAAAATAAGAGCCAGTGACCGAAATTAACACCTGGACGAATTTAAGTCGGTTACCCTACTGCGGCTCTTAAAATTTTTCTAACAATTATTGAGAGATCTTTTTTAGCAAGACAAAGGAAGCAAAGTAAATTTGTTTTATTCGACTCCTAGTTGTTATGTGAAAGCTTTAATGTCGGTGAAAAATCATAACTATACAACAAAAACCGACGACTTTTTCCCGTAAGTCATATCATCGTTACTTTGACACAAAGAGTCACAATCAGTATAAAATCAACGAGACTGTGACTCAAATTGTTTGTACTATTTGTCTGTTAAAGAATAGAAAAAGCCACAGCTACAGACGAGATTTTTATGACGCTTATGGCTCATTGTGTCATAGTTAAAAAATTATTTTGTTAATAGCGAAACAAAATTTTTTTAACAATTATGAAATTTAATTTAGTTATTTAAACTTAAATTCAGCTAATTTTGGCTGTTAAAGTTTTTGGATTGTTGCGAATTTTAAAACAATTATAATAAAACTTGTACAATTGCAAAAATTCGCACTGTTTTCAAGTGGAAACTGTTTCTTGATTTATTCTTAAAGATGCGGTTCGGAGTCAAACTTTTTGTCTTTGATTTTGATAATTTTTCGTGAAAACCTTACCCCTGCCCTAATAGCCCAAAATATTTTTTTCAACAAAATATCTCCAGTGGTTCAGGAGTTATGACCACTCAAAAATGGCGTTTTTTGACAATTCTGTATGTGAAAAATTGCTCAATGGATATAACGATATTAAGTCAAAAATTATGCACACAAAAAAGCGGCTATTTTCTACTTTAATTTGATACCTTGATCGTTAAGATTGGTGCACTATTTGTTGAGATATTACGTTTTTCGTACAAAAAACCCTCGATTTTTTTGCTGAAAACACGAAGTGAAGGAAAGAAAGGTTGGGCAATCTTCACAAAATCACTGCCGTCGATTGGTGTTTTTAACAAAAAAATTGGGGGTTTTTTGTACAGGAAACGCAATATTTCGACACATATTGCACCAATCTTAACGATCAAGGTATAAAATTAAAGTAAGAAGTAGCCCCTTTCTTTGAGTGCATAATTTGTAACGTAAATTGTAATACCATCGAGCAATCTGTCACGTACAGAATTGTCCAAAAACGCCATTTTTGAGGGTCATAACTCCTAAACCATTGGAGATATTTTGTTAAAAAATTTTTGTGGGCTATTGAGAGCAGGGGTAATGTTTTCAAAAAAAATATGAAAATCGAAGACAAAAAGTTTGACTCCGCACCGCCCCTTTAAGTCAGAAATAGCGTCAGACCAGTCAGAACAATTATCACTACTGTCCTTTGACTATTTTTTGCTAACGTCAAGTTAGGTTATACTTTCAGCCCATACTTTGTAAATTTTGATAATTTTGAAATTGAGATTTTGATACTTATAGATTTAGTCATATTATTTAAAAATCAAAACTTAAAAAATTCAGAGTTTTAGGGTGCGATAGATTTAAGCTTAGGTTTAGACTAAATGTCGTTTTGTTTACTATGGTTTATTCTGGGTTTTCACCAGAATCTAAGATTCATGTTGGATATAAATCTCAATTATATTAATAATGTTTAAACAATTAGTCTGCAGATTGTTTTGTTGTACAGGTGTCATTAGTACAAGACGATTTTTGTTGCTCACTTCCGAAACTATCCCTCAATGAAACATTAAAAATTCAAGCGAATTTATACTTATTTTAGGGTAAGTGGAGGGATTGGCTTGGGTAACCACCATAAGGTTAAGTGTCGTGTAGGATATGTTACGAATATGAAAATTATGAGTGTAACTAAGTTGAACACACATAAGTTTACATAAATTTTGGATAGGTGTTGTGTAGGGGTTTACGCGGGATGAATGATTTGTTTACAACCGTTTATGCAAGAGTATTTATTTGATTATTTACGCTACTATAACTGACCGCGTTGCGGCGAGCATGTTAGTAATTTTTACACTAAACACAAATTAAATATTTTTAGAAATTTTGAAGGCTTTAGTTTTGGAAACCACGTTTTTAATACCAGGGAGATTTTTACCCGTAACACTAGTAAAGAAATACACAAAAGCAATTTACAAAAAAATAAACACAATGTTTAGATTGAAAAGGTGATTAGTGCCAGAGGACTTAGTTTAGCGTTTACAGAAAAGAAAATTTATAAAAGAAATTGGCTATTTTTTGAACGGTTTGAGTTTAACAGGGTTGGAAACTTGGCTAGGAAGGGTGTTTGAATTCCGCTTCCGAAGAGTTATTTTACCTACTAACTTAGTGTTTGCTTTAATTTAAATACGTGCAAATAAAAATAAAAAAAATACTTGTTACAAGGTAGTTGGTAATTGGGGGATCGAGTTTATAAAAATAAAAGGTAATACAAGTAAAAGTACCTAGGTTGGATCTGCCGACTAGTAGATGGGGTCCCAATCCCCGTACGATAGAATATGACTGAGTTTCACAAGTAAGCGCGCCAACAATGATAAGGGACCCGTTGAGCCCACACACCGTGCAGAGCAATTTGTTTGCTTGAAATGAAAAGTACCTAGGCTGGATCTGCCGACTAGTAGATGGGGTCCCAATCCCCGTATGGTAGAATACGACTGAGTTTCACAAGTAAGCGCGCCAACAATGATAAGGGACCCGTTGAGCCCACACATCGTGCGGAGCGATTTGTTTGCTTGAAATGGTTAATTTTGGGCACGCGCGGCGAGCGGCGCAGTTACTGTAGATTTGCATATTGTATTAATAAGTTTGGATAAAAATGAAACGCGATTGAACGACGACGGAATGGTGACTTTTAATAGCTATTTTTATATTTATTTTAAGTACCTAAGCTGCCACACGCTCTCCGCCACACAACTACCTAACCCTCTCCTTTTTAGTTGCGAAAACTATTATTCTATTTTAATTTTAAAAGTACCATAAATGAGTTATTTGTAAAATAATGTTAATTAAAATGATTTATATGACTTTTGGTTTCAATTGCTGTGAGTATGGGGTTTTACTTTTTTGTGTTCTTTTATTTTTGTTGAAGCATTAGAAAAGACTAAATTTTTCTTGCTTTTTGAAGTATTTTTTTAGTTAAGTGCTTGATATTAAAATAGTCTCATTTTTATTATTTCATATCGTCATTTTTTAAACTTTACTATGCAGTAAGCGTAGTCTTTTTTTATAAATTAAATGTCTTGTTGCTTTAGATATTCGTTCCAGAAAACTATTTTTGATTGTTAACCGTTTTTAAAGAATATTTACATTTAAAGTTAAACTGCAATACAGTACAAGAGCAATTTTAAAACTGTAAAATTAACCCTAAAAATAATATTATTCTAAGAATTGCCTTAAAAATAGATAAGATATTAAAATTTACAAACATGTCAGTATTTGTTGGTTGGAAAAAGCTAAGGCTAAAGTGCTTTAGTACTAAACCTTTTTTGGGCTTAGTACTAAAGCTAAGGCTAAACGATTTTTGCACCGTTAGTACGAAAGCTAAAGCGCGGCTAAAGTGAAATTCCCTGGCAATGCACACCCGTATTTTGTAAACTTAACTCCAATTTTTACCATTGTTAACACTGATTTAAAATTTTTAATTGTCACATTCAAAAACACCATTATTGTCATATACCGAGGAAAATAATCATTATCGTTGTTCATTTGGTCATATTGAGCATCACAAAGACACAACGGTTAAAAAGGCAAACGATATTACGTTTTCAAAGTTAATAGTTTTAGCTAACTTTATAAATTTATCAAAGAAAAAAGTGTATTTTAAAGCCCGTTCACAGTTATGCACAATGCACAACGCATTAAAACTCCAAAAATAGGTGTTCACACTTACGCACAATGCACAATGCACAATGTATTATCGGACTTGGAACGGAGTTCCATGTTTATGGGAGTAGCAGCACGCTTTAAAATTGTACGCATTTTTTCCATAAAGTAATTTTTTTAGCTTCCCTTTTTAATATTCGGAATTGTTTATCCCAGCAGCGTTTGATTTGGGTTTTTTTTGTCACGTTGGATGTACAGCAACGCTATTGTTGTTAGGTTTTGTTTTTTTAACGAGAGATGTAAACAGTTTAAATCGTATTTAATAATAGTTTTGTTGTAAATTCCTTTTGAATGCATTATGCATTGTGCGTAAGTGTGACCATGTACTATAATGCATTACGCACCGGGCATTGAGCATTGTTCGTAAGTGTGAACGGGTTTTTAATCTTTTATGGCCTAATTTAAATTTTATATTTAGCTGAATGGTTGGGTTATTCAGAGTGGTTAGTGAAACCCCCACACAATTATGTGACTGGTTTAGATTCGTTGGAGCCGAAAGAACTTAAAGCTGAGAGCTTAACGCTGATTTCGACACGAGAGTCGAGTCTAATGCGTACATCCTTGGCAAGCCTAAGCAAAAACCTTAAAATAAATCAAAAAACAAACTAAAAAAAATAAATTTTAACCCTAGACAGATCGAAAATCGCCGGTCTCCAAGTTCCTTCGGCTCTATTGACCCTCGCATCATATGTAGAAATTTCGATAAACACCTGGATTTTTACTATTCCTAAAAACATAACGAACATAAAAACATATATTGTGTTGAGTGGAATTTTACCTACATAACAGGTTTAGATTAATTATTTTATTATCATAACACTATTTCTGGCATGCTAACAGCTTTTACACTGAAGAAGTAAGTTTTGTTTGAATGTGTACGTCAATATTTTGGAAAACTTTTTTAAAAACATTAAAATAACACTGTATGAATATAATTTAAGTGAATTTTAGTGTTTTTTTTTAGTTACGCCAGTGGCAATCATAGTTATTGGACCGGATATTACACAAGTAGACCATCATTCAAAGGATATATAAGAAAACTTAGTAACGTCTTACAGGTAAATAATTGTACTGGGCAAGTCTAATTTAGATGATGCTGATCAGTTCCAATTCTAGAATATATAAATCAGTAAAAATTGTCCATATATCTTGTTTTCAATTTTTTTAGTAAAACAATATTTTCTTTTACTTTAATAAGAACTGTGGTTTTAGGTTTGCAAGCAGATCGACACTATTGCTAATTTAGGACCGGCTGATTTCGGAGATCTAGAAATTACTAGTGAGTACTTTTTAAAAATTAAATTTTATTCAAAAAATATCATATCATTCAGGTTAGAACTGTCGTTTTTCAATAATATAACTAATTATTTTGGCATAGGAGATGGAAAAATTAAACCAGAGAATTCCAATAAAACTTAAAAGTAAAATACAAAAACGTTTCGAATATTATTCCATCCATTCAGTTAATTTCCCTAAAATCATTATCAAAAATTTAAATAAAAAATTATAAAATAGAAATATGGTAGATTACTAAAAAAAAAAATTTGATATGCACACAAGAAATGAAAATAACGGAAAAGTGATAAAATTATTTAATTCAATATAAAACTGTAGAAATAACTGCTAGCAGTATTTTTAGAAGAAACACACCTAGGTTTTTTAATAAAAAGTATTTCCGTAAAGCGCAAAATCCAGGATTAGTAGCTAGTTAATTCGAGAATTAGCAATTAGTGCTAGATGCTAAAACACTAAAATGCCTAAAACTTAAACTAACAAAGTTTTGTAAAAACTGCTATAAAAATCTAGCTTATGCAAGTGTTTTTAAATAAAAAGCCTTTATTATGATGATAAGCAAAATTTCTATTTTTTTTCAATAAACAATATTAAAGGTAAACCCAACGTGGCTGCAACAGTTGTTCGTTGGATTTTGATTATTTTTTTATGAAACCGTATCTTTTTCCCCTATAGCCCACAAAATTTTTTCATTAAAATATCTCAAAATAGCAGTGATTTAATTAAGTTCGCCCAACATTTTTGCTGTCACTTTGTGTTTTTAGCAAAAAACTCAAGGTTTTTTGTACGGGAAAAGCAATATCTCGACAAATATTGAATCAATATGAACGATTATTAATAGACAAATATTAACGATCAAGGTACCAAATTAAAGTAAAAGATAGCTGCTTTCTTTGAGTGAATATTTTGAAATTTAGATTTTCATACCCTTTGAGCAATCTTTCAAGTACAGAATTGTCAAAAAACACCATTTTTAGAGGGTGATATCTCCTGAACTACTGGAGATTTTTTGATGAAAAAAATTTTGTAGGTTATTGGGGGCAGGTGTAAGATTTTCACAAAAATAATCAAAATCGTAGACAAAAAGTCGTTTGACTCCTTACCGCACCTTTAAGTGATTTTAAACTCTTGCGTCCAAATTTTCCATTTTCGGCTCCAAATTTTCTGGTCTGAGTTCCCAAAGCTTTAACGACTCTAAATCTCGTTTAGCTGTAGTTCCTTAATGGCGGTAACTCAACTGTACTGTAAGGTGTCAGAAAAAATTAGCATACAATGCTAAAAACCGGAAAGAAGAATTTAAACATGAAAATATTTTTTCGGAGAAACTAGCATGCGTTTTAAATTATTTACATGTTTTTATGGTTTTATCCGATTTTTGCTGGAAGTCTCAAGGTTGAGTCAAATTAGAAGCATATCAATTATTTGCTCGGAGTCTGGTGGAATACTCTACACCAATTTGGTATCCATACCTAAAAAAACATATAATTTTTATTGAAAAAGCTCAAAAATTATTACCCGTAACCTCTACTTAAAATGCAAACTACCTATGATTTCCTGTAAAGATCGCTTACCAAACTTAAATCTTGAAAGCCTAGAATGTCGCAGAATCATAGCAGACCTCAAAATGTATTCTAAAATTATCAAAAATTTAGTAGATGTTAAAATAGATGATTTTTGTCTCCCTAGAAACATTGCACAGAACTCGGGACATTAATTTAAAAATAGAATTAAACAAAAATCCTAAAATTGACTGCAGAAAATATTTTTTTAGTGTGCATGTTTCTAAAATATGGAACTCGCTTAATGATAATTGTGTTAATGCTAACTCTGTTTCAAGTTTTTGCAAACAACTTGACAATCTTTATCACCTTTCTAATTATTGTGTTGTTTACAACTAAAGTGTCTCATTGGTGAACCTACACACATATCTGTTTTTTGATCTTTTTTGATTTTTTTATCACCACCAAATGTATTATTATCTCTAATTCATATTGTAATTCAGTGTACAACTGTATTTTACTACGTTTGGTTCCTTTACAATAGAGAATATTTATATTTATACAAATAAACAAAAAAATATGTAATCGAATTAAACTAATTTACGCTTATTTGCAAAAAGAACCGCTATTGCAATAACATTTGCTTTACTAAGGAATCAATGTTAAACAATAACTTAAATATATTTTTTCATTATTTTAATTATTATTTTAATATTTAGAAAGAGGAATTGCTTTAGTTCAACATCACGACGCAGTTTCGTAAGCTAAAATTAATTTTATATTTTTTATTGTTGGTAAAATTAAATATGTATATACTAAAAAGATGGTTTAAACTAAAATTTATAACGTTGATAATTCACTTAAATTTATTAAATTTAAATTATTTTAGTGGTACTGCGAAACAACATGTAACTAATGATTATGAGAAAAGACTGCACGAAGGAGAAATAGAATGCCAAGTATGTAGCTTAGATACAATTTAATTTTCTTAATTTATATTGTTTTTGTGTCTTTCTTATACTTATAAAATAAAAAAAGAACAGCAAAAGACACGAAAAAATAGTTAAAGTGTACCCTTTAACTATTTTCTCGCGTCCTTGGTGCTTTTTCTGCCTTTTATCATATTTAACTATAATTTAAGTACTTTTTTAACTATAACTATTTTTTTATTAGCATATGTTTGCTTAGCATCCAGCTGACCATTTGCAAGAATGCATAAGAGTAGAGAATGTCCGACTGTGTGTTAAACAGTTGTTCAAATTATAGGTAGATTATTCCACGATGTAAATTTTTTATCATGTAAAAAAATCTACTACGACATGTGGAATAATCTACGATTTGTGGTATAATCTACATGACAATTTTTCTACATAATACTGTAGATTATTCTACATGATAACCGCGAATTTGCAAACAAAAAGAACTGCGAACGTATAAAGGCTGGTTCATACTTATGACAAAACGTGCTTTGAACAAATTCCAAAGGACAAACAAAGCAATACAGCGTAAGTACAATCCAAATACAGCGTAAAAACGTCCTCTGGACTTTGTCCAAAGGATAAAGTCCAAAGGACAACGTGCCCATAGTTTCTTGTTTTTTGGACTTTTCCCTTTGGATTTTGACATTTGGATCTTGTCCAAAGGACAAATTTTAAGTAGCGTTCATACTTCGTCCAAAGGAAAAAGTTCAAAGGACGTTTTGGCTTGTGCAAAGGACGTTTTGGCTTTTTTAAAATTGTCCTTTGGACTTTTTCCAAAGCACGTTTTGTCATAAGTATGAACCACACTTAACTCTTTGATGGTTTTTACACACTTACGTTAAGATAGAACAATAATCAATCACAAAGATCATTAACTAAGACATTGAAAATGACACACCATACCCGAAAGTATTCCATCAACGTGGAAAATGACCAACTACAAGTCAGAGTGTCAGAACTGGAAGCTGAGCGTGATAATTTGCTGAGCCGTGTTGAAAAGCTGGAAGCTGGCATAAAACCTCCAGGCAGTATTGATGAAGCCGCTATTGCAAAAATCTGCTTCCGAGTTATTCAAGATCTAATACCATGGATGGAGGAGCGAATGAAAAAAGCGGAAATAAAGCGAGAACACTCCACAATTGCAGTGGTTGCCGACTTAGAAGAATCAAAGAACAAACAAGAAGAAATGGAAAAAGAAAAGAAACTGGTGGAGGAAGCAATCAATAGCCCTGAGAATGGCAGTAATCCTGGTGTTATTGATTGCTTCCGCATTGGAAAATCTGGTACCAGCAGACCCAGGCTGATGAAAATTCATTTTCTTAACAACAGCATGCGAAACCGGTTTGTTAGATCAAATGGTAAGCTGCAAAAAACCGAATCTTACAAGCACGTGTACGTCAGGCCATCTGTCAGTAGTGACCAGCGCAAAGATCAGATCATGCTCTTGGCCAGAGCTAAAGAACTGCGCAGTGAAGAACAGAAAGTATTTGTAAGATACACAGACTCTGGAGAACCCTATCTGTTTGATCAAGTTAAACAGTGCATTTTGGAAATCAAAAGCTCAGAGAAAATTTCTAAATAGGAAAGAACGCAACCCTTTTGCCCTTTAGTAAATTCAAAAGCAAGTAAATTTCATAATAAAAAATCAAATTTTCTTAAATTTATAACATTAAATTCAAGATCTCTTTAAAACTGTCTTGATGAATTTGAGCTTTTGCTTTCAGGTGCTGATATAAATTATGGTTCACCTGATGTAATATTTGTTCAGGAGACCTGCTAAACAAATCCATTCCAAATCAACTAATAATTAAGAATTATGGTTACAATGTTATGAGGAAAGATAGGCCTAAGGGAAGAGGTGGGGTGTCCTACTTCTTATTAACACTAAAATAAAATACAGTGAAGTCACAATCAATAAAAAATATTTAAATTTAGAAGCAATCATAGTCGATCTTTTTTATTCAAAGTAACAAAATCCGTTTAATTAATGTTTACAGATCTCCTAATATAAATACTGAGAAAGACTTACTAATGTTAGATTTTTTAAAGGTTTATATAAATAATCACAAGGATACATCCGTACTAGTAGGTGACTTGAACCTACCAGGTATTAAGTGGGATTCTGACACATTGCTAAGCAACTCTCAAAATGAAACTAAATACTTTACAACGTTTCTGACACTAGGGCTTTCTCAAATTGTTGCTGAACCTTCTCGTGGTAAAAATTTTTTGGATATAGTACTTATAAATGACCCTAAGATTTTAAATAAAGTAAAGCTTACTCCTAATTTTGAAAACTCAGATCATGCTGTAATCTGCTGTGAAATTAATTTATGCTTGTATGATGAAAATCGCCATCACATATCAAACCTTTTGGTACCTGATTTTAAAAATGCTGATTATCAAAGTATTTTTTTGTTTCTTTCATCTCAAAACTGGGATCATATCTTTAAACAATTAAGTAAAGTCCAAGCATACTGGGATAAATTTATTAAAACAATTACAGAAAGTATAGTTTTACATGTACCTTTTAAAAACAAATATGAAATAAGTACAAAAAAATATCACTATCCTAAATACATATATAAACTCCAAAATAAAAAGAAACAAATGTGGAAAACTATACACAAAAATTTTTAAAAAATATACAAAAAGTGTTAAAAAATTTAATTTAAAGAAAGAAGAAGAAGTACTTAGATCTATCCAACTTTGTCATATTTATAACTTTATTAACAAAAGAATTAAACCCAAAGATAATATTCCTCTCATAAAATGCAATGATGGAAGTTTTGCTACTGAAGATATGCAAAAAGTTAAAATTTTTGGAAAATATTTTAGCTCTGTTTATACTACAGATGACAAAAATCTCCCCTATTTTGAACCTTTAAGTAATATCAAACTTGAAAACATAAATTTTACTGTTAGAGATGTTTTAAAAATCCTCAAAAAGTTACCAAACAAACTGTCACATACTCCTGATGGTATACCTGCACAATTTTTAAAACGTCTGGCTAAAGTCATTGCAGAACCACTTTCAATAATTTTTCAAAAATCATTTAACAGTAGTGAACTACCACATGATTGGAAAACTGCCCTTACTACACCAGTTTATAAAAAATGTGCTAAATGTGAAAAAGATAATTACCGTCCAATTTTACTTACTTATTGTTGTAAAATCATGGAACAAATAGTAAAAAGTTAGCTTTCTATCTTTTTTGTAAACATATTATCTTAGTTTCAGCATGGTTTTAAAGATAAAAGCTCAACAATTACTCAACTTCTTGATTGTTATAACGATTGGACTACTGCTGTTAATGACAAAAAATCTGTTGATGTGGTATACTTGGGTTTTGTAAAAGCTTTTGATTCGGTGTCACATCAAAAGCTTTTGTATAAATTAAATAAATATGGAATTTCTGGAAAACTCTTAAAATGGAAAGAAGCATTTTTAACTAACAGGAAAATGAAAATAGTAATACATGATACTATTTCTGATTCCTACCCAGTTAGCAGCTCGGTAAAACAGGGTTCTGTTTTAGGACCATTTCTTTTTCTATGATTTTTGTTAATGACATTGTAAACTGTGTACAAAATTCAGAAATAAGGTTTTTTGCTGATGATGCAAAAGTCTACTGTAGTTATTCAGAGATATGTGATAATACAATCAAATTAAGAGATGATCTAAATAGAATTGCTGAATGGGATAGTGACTGGCAGCTTAGTCTGTCAGAAAATAAATATGAAGTTCTGCACATAAATAATGAAAAAAATGAAAATCACACGGATTATTACTTAAATAATAAGAAATTACCTAAAACAAATTTAGTAAAAGATCTAGGGGTATATATAAACAGTAATTTAAAATTATCAATACATTGTCAAAAAATAGCAAGCAAGGCTTTGAAAACAATTAATCTAATTTTTAGATCTTTCAAATCACAATCAATAAAAATTATCTCACTGCCTATAAA
>JASAMX010020657.1:0-11201 GCA_030248175.1 Microlaimidae sp. YZB2_3 | reverse complement strand
ATTTTAATTATTTTTGAGTTTAAGCAGTAGCTGGTATTATTCGAACACAGCTTACCCCCACTTTTGCTATCATAAAGCTCTCGTTGACAATGTACACATATTTGCACAACGAACGAACAAGTCCCTGTTTTCGTTCCGAGACCGACAGATCCTCTAAGAAGTTCGCAAAGACTGGGTAGTAGATTTTTCAAACTGTCATTATCCATGTGGCGTAAACACTGATTGAGTGTGTCCATGATTGGAGATGTTTTGGCAGCGGCCGCTCTTGCGGAGTCTATCTAAATCCATTTAAAAAATAATATCGTTTTAAAAAAATAAGATTTCAGCACTTTGAGTCACAGTCGTCAGTCTCCAAAATTTTTTCGGAGTAGTCCCATACAAACTCATTTTCAATACCCAGAATAAAAATCATAATAAATATGAGTCTACGGTAAAACAGAGACGACTAATCGCGAGATTTAATATTGCGGATGTAAAAGAAGTACTCCTTACCTCCCTTACCTATATTTACAATACAACTCGTAGGTGTTTCGTGCACAAGCAAAAGAAAGGAATAAGGAGGTATATGCTCTTCAGTGTCCAATTTTTTTAATTACCCTGAAACCCCTTACCCTTGCCCTTAGCCAACCTGACAACCTTTCTTTAACAAGTCAAAAAAAATTCTCTCTTCAACCAGAAATTCCTCTTTTTTCTTCTTTTTTACTGTCTGAATTGTTTTTTTATTTAAAAAAGTTAACACATTAATAAAATGTTTCTTCACGAGGTTATAATATTTCTCTCAATTTAATTTAAAATTTTAAACCATTTTTACGATTTTAAAAGCCCCTCTAATCCCTATTTTGAGCTATTCCAAAATTATACGCCCTGGGCACTTTAATAAAAATTTACACCTGAGATATGCCCCCTAGTCCAATGTAGGCCCACTATCCCCCAAAGCAAAGTTAGGTCGAGTATCTATAGATGTAATTCGTAAAAAATGCGAGTTATCGTAGCGCTTTGCACCCCATAATTTTTTTTCAGCTCCTTTTCCAAAACATAGATTCGTGAATATTTTTATACATTATACCGACAGAAAATAAAATTCCCAAATAACAAAATATCACAAAACACAAATTCAAAAATCACTAAATTGCAATTTTTTACCTGTTCTTGTTCTTCATGACTGCTTCTGACAGCCAGGTAGTTTAAAACAGAAGGTTCCACTTCACTCAGTGCTTCCAGCAAAGATGGGATCAGAATCGAGTAATGAGGCCGCAAGGCCGCACCCGATTCCTTACCGATAGAAATTAGAGTTAACAAACTAAAATATACATTAAACTTTTGAGAGAAAAAAAATTATTTTTTTAAGTAGTAATCTATTATTACTACAGTTGAAAAACAGGAAATTATTATTAATATTACCCATCAATATTTTTCTTTACCTTAGACCTCTGACATCGTTAACTTTTGTTCTCATTCCTTTCTCAAGCAGAATAGGGAGCAGTTCACCAATTAAATTTGACGCGCCCGTTCCTCTGTCACTGCTGCAATATTTTACCGTCACCTAATAAAATTTGGATAAAAGTTAGAGTTACAAAACTTATATTCCATACAAAAACTAAAAAATAATTTAATCTCATTAATATTCATTTCAACCAAATAAAATGAAAACAAAAAATAATGGGTTTTGCTATTACGAAGAATATTTAACACAAGAGAATTTTCGATTATACACAATTTTTTTGACCGAAATTTTGCGAGAAAAGCCGCACATAATTCAGTCTGTACGACTTTTTTAGCAAAAATCGGCCATTTTCTGCTAGTGTTCTTTCCTCCGCTGTGATCTTTAAACACAGTGTGAGTTTTCCTGCGGTGAGAACTGTGATTTTTTTTGCATTCAATACTGCTTTATTCGCCGTGCGATTATTTTTGCACTGCGAGCCTGGCTGCACAACAAAAAAAACTAACAAAACGAAGCAAAAAAAATGTATGTAAATGAGTAAAAGTCGTTTTTTTTATACGGTAAATATTAAAACTTTTTAGTTTTAACGAAATAAAGTAACTTTTTAACGTTTCAAAATTAAAAAAAAAATTTTGAAGTGTTCTACTCTATTTAAAATGACTAACAGCGTCTGTATTTTTTTGTTGTGCAGCCAGACTCGCAGTGCTAAAATAATCGCAGTGCAAGTAAAGCTGTATTCAGTTCAAAAGAAATCGCAGTACCCACTAAAAAAAACTAACACTAAACTAAAAATCGCAGCGTAGGAAAACTAGTAGAAAATGGGCGGATTTTTCCTAGCAGTCGCACAAAAGTTTGCAAGTATAACTTTTCTGGCAAAATTTTGGTCAAAAAATTTAGTGTAAGGTCGGACATTCTCTTGTGTTATATATTGTTGATATTACTGACCCGCTGAAATTCCCTATTTTCATAAAGTTCAATAAGTTAGCATACTCGCGAATTTTTTGTTTTGAACTGGTAAATAGTTTCCACTTCTCTGTTTTTAAATAAAATAGCGTTGTATGCAAATTATTGCATTTCGCAAAAATAATGTATTGAAAGAATAGATACTACAAAACAGGGACGTAACCAGAGGGGCAGGGGGGCGTCCCACCCCCCAAAACGGTCGTGCGGGGAAAATAAGGGTAGTAGTTGGGCGGGGGTGGGGCGGCCGCCCCCCCCCCCAAATGGTCGCCAGATGGTAAAATTTGGGGGTTTTCACAGACTAAGAATTCAAAACTTTCTATAAAATAGTTTTGGTAACACAATCGGCCCCCAAAAAGCAAAAAAAAATTTCGGCACCACTAATATTTGGCAGCAGTAATATCAACCACCCAGAATTTATCCTCTAACATTTTTTTAAAATTCTGAATGCTTAACATAAATTAAGCTAAATCGTTTTAATTTGATTGGTTACTATATACTTACTACATGCCCCCTAATTTATTCCGTGAGCAAATAAAACAGCCACATCTGCTTTGCCTTTAGTTTATAATAATATGTCTAATGATTTAAATAACATTTTGAAAAAATACAAAAGAAACACTAACAAAAATAATTTCAAAATTTTAAAAAGCAGGTATGTACCTTGTGTAAAGTAGTTAAAGCTCGCGTTGCAGCAAGTCTAACAGACTCTTTAATGTCATCTCGAACCCGAAACAAAGTTTCCCACAGTTCTGAAAACCTGCTAGTCATTTTCGCTTGGTGATGTCCTGACAAAAGATCGCTAATGGCCAAACAGCTAAATAACAAAATCAAGGTATTTATCATAATTTTAAATTTTGACCAACGGCACCTACTGGTATTGAGAAAATTTTAACTAAAAATTTTTTTAAAATTATAATAACGTTTAAAATTACACTTCTAGCATTAATTCCAAAAAGTTTTTTTAATAAATTAAATACAATTGCAAAAGCAGTCGGCTTATTGGAGCTGAAAACTAAAAAAAACCTTTTATGTGGGCTGAATATTTTTAAATTAAATTTAGTTATAAAACATAACGGTTGATTTGAACAAACCTAGATTCCCGTACCCTCCATTGTGGATCAGTTAAAGTTTTCATAAGTTCAGACAAAATTACGTCAGAATATTCGTCAACCTAAAAACCATTATTTATTCTTGCTTTAAAATGTACAAAACTTTAAATTTCATATTTTCCTGTTTTAAGTCTAAGCACCGCAATTATTATTATAAAATCAACGCTCACAATCATTGTTTTGGCCACGAGGGGTTAAAAAGGATACTTCAAAATAAAACCTTTGGATTGGAAAGGGCTAAGATTTGTTTAATCTGTCAATTTGACTCTTATAACTTTTAAATTTGTCTTCCCTTCTAAATTAATGGTGCTATCTGCAATTTTAATTATAATCTTGCTGACCCTTTACGTTAGTCAGAATAAAAATTTAGAAATTCAGAGATGCTTGTTTTTAGTTTTTTTTTCTCTCTTTTGCTTCGCTCTGCTTCCCGTTGTCAATATAAACTTTATTTTGCTTTGCACTTTTTTATTAAAACCAAATTGAAAACAAATATTTTGGTAATAATAATTAAATAAACGCCTCGAAGCGAAGTTTTTAAAACTTTTAAAGTCTTTTTATAACATTTAAAATTTGGACCATTTAGAACCCCCATTTTTTATGAAAAAAGGGTTGGATCCTTCGCCGCCTTTTCCGAAACTTGGGCTATGTCCATAAATGATAGATATAGACTGTACAGGGAGATTTCCTTAATTAAAAGACTCTAATGCTACGCTACGTTACGCCAATGCCCACAAGACAAACAAGGGTTTTAACAGGCTGGCTGGGAGCCAACAACCAAAATACAGAAAATCAGTTAAAAAAGGCTTTTTAAAGTACGCAAAAATGCGTTGTTGGCGGGTTCATGGGGTTTGGGGATTATTTTTAGCGCAGAAAAAAAATTTGCTAAATTATATAACTAGTAGGTTAAAATCGCAACTAATAGCTGTAAAACGTTAGCTCATTACAATTAATAAAATGTTATTTTACCACTCCTTTCTTTTGTGATGTAAGGGCGTGCCAAATAGATTTCATAGATTGTTGAATCTTCATATCCGGGTCATATTGATATCGGTAAAGCTTGGGGACCATTTGGGGCAAAAACGGTTCAATTTGTTTTTTAGCTTGTTTTAACACTGAAGCAAAACCAAAAGCTGCACCCTAAATTTTAAGCACATTAGCTAATACAAAAAAATCTCAAAAAAGTATTACATAGTAAAAAAGACTCCAAATTTTTTAAAAATAAATTTTGGAATGATTGATATTTTTGCTGAAACAACTTTTATAAAATAAAATATAATTGAATTTTATGTTAATTACAACATTATTGAAGTAACTAAAACTTAAACAAAACCGTCGTTACTACGGCAAAATGAGCCACAGTTCGTATAAAATATGTGTGCCTGTGACTCATTTTATATTTAAAATAGGAGCCTATTAACTACAGAATGAGTCACAGTCACGACTATTTTATAATGACAGTGGCTCATTTTGCCGTAGTAACGACGAAACATACTTTTTTAGAACTTAAACAAAACATACTTTTTTAGAGTTCCACATGGCATTGTGATTAGCTAAATGCATAAATTTATAAACCAAATCAGGTTGATTTAAGTCTGTTGCTAAGGAACAGAGCTCTCGGTACGTTGACAAACCGTCTCTAAAAAATAACACTAAACATAATAAATAAATATTTTTACCAGTCTGTGCGGCCGTTCAAAATAAAATCAGCGTGATTAAATTCTGCAGGACCGTACAGGCCGTGCATGATCATAGTATTTACTTATGAACAGAGCAAAGCAGTGTGAGTTATCCAGTCACTGGTTGTGGTTAGCATACGTAGAATCATAGGTGGGCAGCCTCCCGGATTTTGGAGGGTTGTTGTTGTTGTTGTTGCATTACCTGAAACTTATCTCCCCTATGCAGATTATAAAAGGGCAGGCGCTGAGACAAGCCAGGAGGGGCAAAAAAATTTCACTCCTATGGTTGAGACTCTTCGTCCAACATTGATAACAATGTTGGCCGCCTTTACCGCTAGAGTGTTCATTGCGCGCAGTGTTCACCCATTCCGAGGTTTTGGAGGGGGGGGGGTACACCAGACTTCCGAAATTCGGGGAATGTCCCAAAAATTTTTTAGGGGTATACCTCAAGCTCAAATATCTTATTTTTAGGTTTTTAGTACTGGGCATACATGGGCACGGGGGGGGTTGGGGGGCTTAACCCCCCCCCCCACAAATTCTGAGAAGTGGGGTTTAACCCCCCCACACTCAGAAGTGGGGGGGGAGAAAAAGTTAACCCCCTCAATTTTGGAAAAATGAAGAAAAAAAATGTCTTTAAAATGACTTCTAACTGCCTCCAAACTTAAGTTTTGAGGTCAAAATGAATGTTTTAAGCAATAAAAGCTCAAAAATGCAATAAAAGGGGCTTTTTGACCTAAAATTAGTGTTTTTAACCTATTTTCCCTTCAAAATCGAAAAACGATATGGGTAAAATGCACTCCAGAAAAAAACGATATGGGTATTTTGCGTTTCTCGGATTTTAACCCCACCCCCTAATTTGGGGTTTAACCCCCCCCACTTAGGACCAACTTGCCCATGTATGACTGGGACCCCCAAACTTTAAGGGAGGAGGTGTCCGGGGTACCCCCAAATTTTACGGGGGGGGGCCGCCCTGCTGGGGGGGGCGGGGGGGGCGGCCGCCCCCCCGGGGCGGCGGGGGGGAGGGGGGGGGCGGGGCGGCGCGCGGCGGCGGTTTTCGTAAGGGGGTTACGTTTTTTGAATTTTGGGAGAAAAATTTTTTTTTAAATTTTGATACAGAAACTTACCTGATGCCTTCCAAAAGCATATTAATAGTCAAAAAACCAAATTTTCCCCGCTTCGCGGGTAGTTTAAATTGGCAATTTATCTCAGTTTTTCAATTTCAAATCGATTTTGCCGCTCAATAGTTAAGGCATACATGTTAAATAAAACTACTAAAACACTATTAACCTTTTATTAACGTTTTAAACACATGTTTTAAGTGGATAGGAATAAAAAAACCTTAAATTTTGTTTTAATTATCATCTGGAATTAAAATTTCTAGTGTATTTTAGCGCCTTAAATTAAAAATTTTCTCCCCCGGGGGGCATTCTGCCCCCCAGACCCCCCATTTCTGGGGGGCTGCCGCCCCCCAGACCCCCCTCAGGGTTAGTATGTACCCCCCCAGACCGCCCCCCCCCGAAATGAAATCCTGGGCACGCCACTGGGGGGCTGCTATAATCAAGAATCAGGATTTTGGGGGGGGGGGAGGGGGTATAAACCCCCAAACCCCAACCCCACCCCCCCCCTCTGCCCACCTATGGGTAGCCTAATGCTCAAGATAACTGCGAATTTATTTCATTTTTTGCTAATTTTGTTCGTCATCTCGCTAAAATTCTGTCTTTAAAAACAATTTTATGCCGCTGACCATCAGAAAACAAAGGATTATTTTTCTATAATAAAACAAAAATATTTTTAAAAAAGTTTCTAGATTAAATTTATGCAATTGATTGTGCTTAATTGTGTTTTTTTTGCTTAATTCAGTTATTTCCAGAGTTTACTTTCAGAAATAAAAAAATTAAAATAATTTTGAAAAATAAATTTGAAACTTACCCTCCTGGTGCACTACCAATGGCTCCTTTGTCAAATATCTTTGTATCACCAGTAACGGGTCTGGCAGTTCTGCAAAAAAAACTTACAGTAAACTTATAACTTATGGAAAAAGAAACAGAAAGCTTTATAACTTAAGGTAGTTTTTTATGACACTAAATTTTCGATAAGGAAAAATAACATAATTAAGTATCTAAAAAACAAGAAAGTTTTTCTATCACCCAATTTTATTTTACCAATTTTACATTTTGTATGGGGAAGACAGACAGTATATTTTAATCTGTTATATTCCAATCTGTTGATATTAATTTTTTTAGCATCTTTTTAGATTAAGAAATTTTAAAATTTAAGACAAAAATATTAGATTTATTAATAAACGTGCAGCTCCAAAGAGTTTTGCTTCTTAGTTGAATTTGCGTTTTTGACGCTTATTTAATATTTTTTTATAAAAACAACGTCTAAATTTTATTATTGATCAAGAAGAAAACCTACTTTCGACCAGAAGATAACGAAGAAACAAGGAGTGATACCATCTGTTCTCGTTGAGTCGCTGTTCCGTTATCATAGACGACACCCAAACCTTTACTGGCAATATCTTGGGTAAACTCTAAATATAAAAAAATGATTATAAAAGTTAAATAATAAAGCTTAGTTTTAATATTCATAATGCTTCCCGGAGCTTTGGTTTTAGGAATTCTTGAGTCTTGAGCACCCAGGAATTCCAACCTATTTTTAATCATAACATCTTGAATAATTGAATTATATTATTTAATTGTATTATATTTTTATTTCGTCTAAGACAGGAACATACATAAGCAATATACACATTGCACTTAATTGTATAATAATACTTAGATAATATTAATAATTAAATCATCTGAGAGGTGCAGTTATGCAGTTATCATTTATCATATTGCTGTACTCATAGATGAACATGTGGGGTAGGGTAGGCATAGGTGTTTTTGGGGGAGGGGGGACAGAGGGGTCACCCCCCTAGAGCCAAAATTTTGGACCCCCCCCTAGAAAAAATTCAGACACCCCCCTCCCCCCAAAGCTCGAGAGCGGTCCGGCCTGACCCCCCCCCTAGCGAGGCCGACCCCCCTTCCCCCCCCCCCCCTCCCCCGACCAATTTGGAAGTATATTTTTTTATTTACTGTCAAAAACACGGTTTTTTAGTTAAAAACGGTGTTTAAATATACTTTTTAGGAATAGATAGGCTGTTTTAATACATAAAATTCAATATTAGACCTAAAAACACTTAAATTATTGAGTTAAAAAAATTTGCTAAAAAATTGGACCCCCCCCCGAAATTTGAATTGGCGCGCCCGGGGTCGGCCCCCCCCTAAAAAGCCAAGGGGTCCGGACCCCCTGGACCCCCTCCCCTAAAAAATTTTGGCCTTCCACCCGGGGGTGGACCCCCCCTAGCGGACCCGACCAAAAACACCTATGAGGGTAGGGTCCACCCTAGCCTCGAAATTTCAGTCCTCCTTCCCCTTAGAATCCACAGGCCCCCCACCCATTCAGTGGGCACGGGGGGGGGAAGGTGGGGGGGGGGTTAACCCCCCCCCCAATTCTGAGAAAGGGGGTTTACCCCCCCCCCCAGCTAGGAAGTGGGGGGGGGGGGAGAAGGTTTTCTACCCCCCCCCCCAATTTTGGAAAAATGCAAGAAAAATGTCTTTAAAATAACTTCTAACTGCTTCCAACTTAGTTTTGAGGTCAAAATGAATGTTTTAAGCAATAAAAAGCTCAAACACCAAAAAGGACTTTTTGAACTAAAACTAGCGTTTTTTACATATTTTCATTCAAAATCGAAAAAGATTATGGGTAAAATGCATCCCAGAAAAAAAGCAATATGGGTATTTTGCGTTTCTGGGATTTTAACCCCCCCCCCCTAATTTGGGGTTTAACCTCCCCCCACCCGGACCAATTTTCCCATGTATGCCCCACCCTCCCCCCAAATTTTCGAATTCTGTACCCCTGACCCCCTCTAGATGTTGAAATCTGACCTCTCCCCCTTTTCCCTCGAGAAAACTTTTAAATACTTTTTTATACAAATTTTTTTCCAAAAACGTAAATTTTTAAAACAAATTCATGTTCTTAAACCCTTTTTATACCACAATGTCGCTTTTTATTCAATAAAATGAAGTATTATTTTATACAAAACAAATATTAAACCTTTAATGGTTTAAAAGTATTTTGCTTGGACATTGGACCCCACCGGGAACTGAACCCCTCTAGGTTTTAAAATTTTTCACCCCGGGTCGACTTCCTCTCTCCTCGTCGACCCCAGCTCTAAATTTTTTTCCAAAAACGTAAATTTTTAAAACAAATTCATGTTCTTAAACCCTTTTTATACCACAATGTCGCTTTTTATTTAATAAAATGTAGTATTATTTTATAAAAAACAAATATTAAACATTTAATGGTTAAAAAGTATTTTGCTTTGGACATTGGACCCCACCGGGAACTGAACCCCTCTAGGTTTTAAAATTTTTCACCCCGGGTCGACTTCCTCTCTCCTCGTCGACCCCAGCTCTGGTTGTTGGTAAAAAACGGTTATACAGGTGCCGTGGCATAATTACAAAGCCAAACAAAACCAAAAAGCAATGCCAGAGTGCTTTCGTTTAAAACATTTTTTTCTAAACTATAGTTAATTCAAAATGTTGTGGAACGGAATGAAAATAAAAGTAGCTAACGAAGAAAAAGGTAAATTAGTACAAAAACCGCATCTATGTAAAACTTAGTCACTAATTTATACAAATCTTTAGTGGGTGAGATATTCTATTAAAAAAGCTTAGTCTATATTTTTATATACATTTTTAGCCGGATAAATTATTCATTTTTTCAAGTTACTAAAATCTTTTATTTTTTCCAATACGCTTCATTTTTTATACAGAACTATAGTTACCTATCTTGTAAATAATAAAAAAAACAACAATAATAATAATAATACATTGTTATACCATAATAATAACGTCATTTTACCCATTTTGTTTTTTCAAACAAAACATTTTATTTCCAAGCTAGTATAATAATAATAATAACAAATTTACCGTTGCCTTCGGCTAACGCGTCAATAAAAGCTCTTTGAATGCGGTCCAGTGTTTCAATGACGGCTGGATGCCAGTAGCTGCACTGCTTACTGATCACGTAGAGCCAGATGACGGCCGCCTGTCGCAAGTGCCGATTTGGCGCATTGATTTTCTCATTTAAGATTTCATCGAGCAATTGGCCCAATCGGTCGCCAGATGTATTACTTAAATCATCATTTTTGTTCTAAAGCAGAGTTTTAATATCAGAATTTAAAGGCAGTTAGAAGTCATTTTAAAGACATTTTTTTTCTTTATTTTTCTAAAATTTGGGGGGGTTAACTTTTTCTCCCCCCACGTCTGAGTGGGGGGGGGGGTTAAAACTTTCTTCTCAGAATTTGGGGGGGGGGTTAACTCCCCCGTGCCACTGTATGGGGTTCAGGCCGAACCACTATTCTCAAGCATAGGTGGGCAGCCTCTCGGATTTTGGGGGGGGTATAGGGGGGGGGTTGAATTTTCAGTGTGCAGCAAGACCAAAATTTTGAGGGAGTGTGTACCCGATATTTTCGCGCTGCCTTAAAATGAGCTTAAAACACATAAAAAACGTAAAACAAGTTTATAAATGCTTTAAAACTGTGTAAGATTAAAAAATAAGACCTTATTGCAACTTATAAATTTTTATTTTTTTAATTCTTTTAATAATAATGTGCAAGGGCGCAGTCAGGATTTCATTTCCGGGGCATTCGTATGGGGGGAAAGAAAAAGTGTTGTCAAATCGGCGCGAAGCGCCGCCGCCTGCGCCGCGTAGCGGCGCCAGCCGACGCGAACCGTCGGCCGGGGGTAAAAAAAAAATCCCCGCCCCGCACGAAGGCGAAAAATATTTTCAATTATTATACTAAAAACGGCTTAAAAATCGTCTCCTGGTGATCGCGTGAACATACATTTTTCTTTGTTTTTTTTACCTAATTTCTACATAATTTTCTGTGATCTTAAAAATTCAGTCAGGGGGGTTCGAGAGAACAATGCCCCCTGGAGAGAGGAGAAAATTTATAATTTG
>JASAMX010020656.1:0-13697 GCA_030248175.1 Microlaimidae sp. YZB2_3 | reverse complement strand
GCATCGCATATCGAAATGAAATTTTTTTGTTTTTCAAAAAACAAAAACCATAATGTCATTCGGAAAGTCATAAATTTTTATATTAATAACCTACTTCAAAGACCTTACCACGGTGTTTTTTGTTTTCTCATAATCATTTCCAAATCCAGTTTTTTTAATATTAATCTAAATTTGAAGTAATATGAGTAAATTGTGTTTTTAGTTATTTTTACTCTATTAGCTACGTAAGTAATTGCACTCATTTTAATAAAAAAATTGCTTGGTTTTTTAACCTCGAGTATATTCAGTATCTTTAATAAAAACAGTTAATAAATATGGTTAATTTTCTTGTAAGGAAGTTTTTTTTAAAATTATATTGTTCATATATAGCTGCAATTTAAACTTAATTAATTGAAATGACGGCACTTTTAAATAGTTTGAAGAAAAAAGTTATTTTAGAGATCCGCACACTTTAACAACAGGAACCACGCAAATTAAATACGCATATACCACGCATACGTATATGTGATTCAAATTAACTTAAATTACTCAGACTTATCGGAGTTGATTAGGTGCTTCAGATATTTTCATCGTTTTTTTAAGTCACATAAAGCTATTAGAGGCTGTGTCTTATTAAGTTTTACATTCAGCGCTTATTTTGAAAAACACTGTAATACCAATCAAATTGAACGTGGGTTACGTTTATTAGTTTTCAGTTTTTAATCTTGAATCTAACGTATTCAGAGTTAATTAAATATATATTTTTTATTTGTTGATATTTTTCTGGTCATCTTGCCTTTTATAACATTGTCATTTTTTTCAATAAAACAAAATATCCATTTTAAACTGAAACTTTTTTTATTGACAATAAATAATTTTGAAAAAAAAACATAATAATTTTTTTATAACAATAATTGTCACCATGGTCAAAACCCTTAAAATTGAACGGAAGTTGTTAGGTGTTAATAATTTTCACAGAGTTATGGCGTTATAAAATCCATTTTAGCCAATTAACGCTTAGGAAAAAATGGAGATCTCTTATTTGTTGGAGATCAATTTTTATCCAAGCTTTAATTCGCTACTACAGCTCCTCCCGCACAACCATTCCCACAGAGCAAAACATTGTATGACGTGATCATGAATACTATATGAATTTTGAGGGTCCTTAAAATCCTGAAGTGTTAGTAAAACATTAGTAAATGTTATTTGCCCACTGTTAAAGATTTCCACAGCATTATGACGCTGTAAAATCATTTTCATCCAATGAGTGCTCTTGAGAAAAATTGACATCCAATAAACATGGAGTAAAAATCGATATACAATACCAGCTATTTGAGGGTCTTTAAAAATCCAACGTGTTAGAAATTTGTTTTATATATATATAGATATTCAAATATTAAAATATATAGATTCAAATAATAAAATACCTTTGAAATAATTCTACGCACAATTTTCCATTTTTTATTTTATCATCAAGCCACCTATATGAATCTAACAATCACCTGTTTTCTATCTAGCAAACCAGTGGACAAATGCAGCTCTATTGTGTGTGGAGTTTGTACCGCTGGCCTTGCAGGGACACCTATGCTGCTCATGTACAATGATAAATAGTAAGATATGAAGACTTCGGAATAGGTGAACACTGCATGCAGTAAAAACTCTTGCGGTAAAGATTGCCAACATCGTTATTGATGTTGGACGAAGAGTCTTCAACCATGGGGTTGAAATTTTTCGGCCTTTCTGGCTTGTCTTAGCGCCTGCCCTTTGCATAATCTTAGTTTTAGGTAATGCAACAACAACAATCTATATGAATAACGATTATCATAATATATTGGATTAAAAATTAAGATTAATATTTCATTAAGATATAAGTTTTTAGCATAGCTTTTTTGGCTTATTTCCAGAAGAAAAAGTTTTATAGTTCTTATTAATTTGACATTTAGCGTATATCGAAACATTAACTTATTATTTTTATTGTTTGTTTTCTTGCGTTATCACGCCGTTATACTCGAAGAACAAAATAAACCTTAAATCCCTTGTTTTTTTTTATTATAAAGTTTTAAGTCTTTCAATTCGTTTTTCTAAGGACAAATAACAAGAAAAAAAACAGTAAAAATTTTGAAAAACTAATAAAAAAACTACAAAATGTTTTTTGTAATACTTTGGTTTCTACTTTCATACTCAAAAACAATGTGTAAGATAATAAAGTATTATTTAAAAAACCAACAGCATATTAAGGCCTTAGTGGGAAAAACAAACGCTAAAATGTCATTAAAATTAAAAGAAAATATTATTTGAAAAATTAAAAATTTTGAAAAACTAATTAAAAAACTACAAAATGTCTTATGTAATACTTTGGTTTCTACTTTCATACTCAAAAACAATCTGTAAGATAATAAAGTATACTTTAAAAAACAAACAGCATATTAAGGCCTTAGTGGGAAAAACAAACGCTAAAATGTCATTAAAATTAAAAGAAAATATTTCGTTAGACTTATATATAAATTTTAATCCATTACAAATAGTTTACGTCAGTTATCAGCTTTGCTTTCGATCAATTTTTGTTTTGTTTTTAAATTTTCTTTATATTAATGTTTTCACTTTAGAGTAGCAAGTTAAAAACATTTAAATAAAATGTTTCTTTGGATTTTATAATTTTAGATAATATATAAGTATTCCCAAATATTAGAACGCTATTGTTTTCTTTTATAAAATAGTAATCAAAAAAGCAAACGGATGTTGATAATATTTTGAGAAAAATACTGTATCTTTAACCAAAAATGTAGCTTTCAAATTTGAATTAAAACTTTTAAAATTTTTTCAAAATTCAAGTGCAATGTGTTTTATATTATATCTCGCGAGACATTTAAATGTCGATTTTTCATGATGACTTAAGGTTGATGGAGCCGAGAAAACTCGGAGCTGAAACTTGGAGCCAAAAATAAAAAATTTGGAGCCGTAAGTGGGGAACTTAGAGCCGAAAATAAAAATTGCTAAAACGTTTACCTAAGCCTAAATGACGCTAAATCTAACAACAAACCAATTTTTCTTTAAAGCTTCAAGTTTCCCAAAAATTTCCGATGGCTCCAAGTTTTCTGCTTGTAGCTTTAAATACTCTGTAAATTTCATAATTAAAAAAACTTTCCGGAAAGACCTTAAGCAAGAAAATGGTGAAACAGTGTTATTTTAGATCTTTTTTGTTGCTCATTTCAGGTTGTTTTCATCCAGTGCACTGTTTTATTAATGTTAGGAACATTTGATTCTTTGTAGATATTTACAAAGAAATAAAATCTTACGCTAAAGCATAGGGACTTATGCAAGAATTATTTATGCAACTTTTCAGTTTTTCATTAGTTTTTCCAAAAGTCTATGGCATTTTCATCTCTGTGTATGTTTTTACAAAAAAATGGACTTTACAAAGAAAAGGCATGTTTGTAATTTTTATGAAACAGCGCCCAGGTACTAATTGAGTAAGTTAAGATAATTCGTAAGCTAATTTGTACTGTTTATTCCATTTTAGCTAACTTATTTACGATTTTTTAGCCAGTGGTGTCGTCAGCACGAATTGGGGAAAATTCGCTCCCTACATTTCGCTCCCGGGACAATTCGCTCCCAGGACAATTCGCTCTCTAGACAATTCGCTTCCTGGACAGTTCTCTCCCGGGATTCTTTATAAACGCAATTTTTAGAAAACAATTCATTGTGGACAATTCGCTCCCTGGACAATTCGCTCCCTGGACAATTCGCTCCCTATGGACAGTTCGCTCCCTGCACAACTCATTTTCTTTCGTTTGTATTTCTTTGCTCTTTATTCCTAGTTCGCAGGGTTTTTTATAAGCGTAATTTCTTTAAAGCTTACTTTTCTTGGGACAATTTGCTTTCTTACAATGAATTTCTGATGTAAAATTTAATTTAAATTCTAATGTTGAGTTTAATTTTTTCTTTTCATTTCCGAAAAATAATGTTTGCTAAATAAAAAATAAAATAATGAATGCTGCCATTTAAAAAATTAATTTTTACTATAAGTTTTACATTTTGTCGCGTTTTGTTCACTGTAATTCTGGTATTAACGTTTAGAAACCAATTTTTTTTTAAAAGTGAAATACGTATAAACGTGTAAAACACATTTCGCTTCTTTATATATAACCTTTGTATATATTTTAAATTTTCTGTTGTTAAGAAATCTGTGAAAAAACCATACATCAAATAACCATACCTAATGTTTAGCAACTATATTTGAATGTTGTACGTCTTCTTTTTCTTTGATATCGATTGATGTGTCTCCTTTCCGCCACACTTAAAAATAAGTGATAGATTGTCCGCGAGGAAAAAGTAGTGTAAAAATGAAGACAAATGCGAAGGATAAAACTTTTATTCTGTTAAAAACCATTTTGTAATTGAAACTTTTCGACAATACAGTTTGTCAGTATCAATCAGCTAAAATATAGAAATATGTGAATAAAATTTTTAAATACACAAAAAAAAGCAATGAAACACTAAATTACTTGAACAAAGGTTAAAATGGATTGGGTTTTAGAAACGGTTGATACATTTTTAAAAAATTTTAAACTGTTAATGGAATAAGAAGATTTTAAAATTTAGTTAGTAAGACAGTAATTTTTTTGAAACTAAAAGACTAAATTTAAAACAAGAAGTTAGGCTAAAAAAAAGATTTTAGTAAAAATGATAAAGCGATGGTAAATTTAAAGCTACAAATAAATAAATAAAATAAATTTTAAAACACGAGAATAATAAGAAAACGCGTAAAACTTCGGTAAGGTTGGACATAGGAAAGGATAAAAGGTACATTGTTAGGAGATAAGAAGGTAATAAGAAAGTTACAAGACACTGGGTACCGGGGATAATTGTTTGACGGTTAACACGGCGCGCTGACTTACTCAAAGAAGTCCGGTGAGTGCGGCCTGCAGTAGCTTAAAAACATTCCAACGGAATAGAAGAATACCTGTCGTTTAATTCTGGATTATCTTTACTTATACATAAACTTTCTTTAATTTTTAAATTAAAAACTATTGCTATCACTAGAAAGAACGCGAAAATCTTTAGAACTTGGCATAATATTAATATTACAAGAAAGAAGATGATCGTAGATAGCTGAACAACCCGAATTAGTAAGCCGTTTTCCAGTCTTGGACAAAATTCTTATATGCTCTGCGATTCTGGTTTCAAGGTGACGGCTAGTTTGGCCGTAGTACCGTACCGAGCAGGTAGGACAATTGAAAGAATATATAACACCAGATCGCAGAACATAGGGAACTTTGTCCTTAATTGGGAACAAACTACTAATGCGTATTGTTGGCTTAAAAACCATTCTAAGATTAATTTGAGGCAATAATCGAGAAAACAATTTATTTAATTTTGATTTAACTTGTGATGAATAAAAACCTAGATATGGAAGCACAACACATACTTGTAATTTTTTAGCCGGTGTCGCGGGATATTTCGACTCCCCTAATTTTTGACTCCCGGGGTCAAAATACACCGGTGTAGAATGACTCCCCGGTCATTCTACACCGGTTGTACGCTGGTGTAGAATGACTCCCTGCGGGATAAAATGACTCCCCTGTTTCTTGTATTGTAAAAACTTTTCAAAATTAATTTTAATTTTTAACTTACGTTACGCTTACGTTTGAATACGTATAAGCTTACGATGAAGTTTAATTTTAGCTTTAGGTTAAAGCTTAGGTTCAATCTGATATGTAGGCTTAGGCTTAGGCTTTGGCTTAGGCTCAGGCTTAGGCTAGGCTTAGTTTTAGGATTTGGCTTAGGCTTAGACTCAGTTTTAAGCTTAGGCTTTGGCTTAGGCTCAGGCTTAGGCTAAGGCTTAGGTTTAAGATTAGGCAAAAAATATTCAGAAAAACTGACACCTAAGTCACATTTTACTAACAATGAACTTACACACGTTAAATATAGTGAGCGGAAGTGCACAGTTTTAAGTAATAATGTATGGAATTTTTTGGGGGAGTCAATATATCCCGGTATATAATGACTCCCCAATGTTAATAAGGGGAGTCATTTTATCCCGATGGGAGTCATTCTACACTGGGAGTCAACATATCATACGACATCTCGCATGATATTTTGACCCCCCTGATTTTTGACCGGGGAGTCATTCTACACCGGGAGTCCAAATATCATATGACACCGGCTAATCTGAGTAACTTTTCTCCAGCTCGCTAATGAAAGGATTGAAAACTGTAATTATTGGAATATAACATTTGTTTTCCCAAGAAAAATATAACAACTTAAAAAAATTTTTAGCTAAAAATCTTTTAAATCAACTGTTCGTCGTTACTTTGACAAAGAGTCACAATCAGTATAAAATCAACGTGACTCATTTTGTTTGGATTATTTGTGTGTTAAGATATAAAAAGAGTCAGAGTTACGAGTATTTTACGTCGCTTTTACTCATTATGTCAGAATAACGACGTGTTGAAATACGTCATAAACTGGAAGACAGCTGAGGTGTGAACATTGTATGAGAGCTGTGAAAAATTGATTTTATGCCAGGACTCTTTTGTGCCGGCCTCAGCGCTCGAAGCGCTTGGGCGCATGAACGCATTTTCTTCAGGACTCTTTTGTGCCGGGACTCTTTTGTGCCAGGATTCTTTTGTGCCAGCTGTGATTTTTTTCAGGCCTCTTTTGTGCCGAGACTCTTTTGAAGGTGAGCCCTATGTGTTGCCTACTGAAGGTCCCTGAATAGAGACACGCTGCATTGTGATAATATTGCTTGTTAATATTGTTATGTAGAATTTGGTTGCAAAATTAGTTCTGAGTAACATCGTTCTTGCGTATCCTCCTTTAATGATTATAAATTAACTTTTTTTAACATTTTACGCGCGCTCAAAGTCAACGCCATGTTTGTTTTTCCTCCCACTTTTATATATCACTAATTTACCTGGCACTTAAGGTTTCTTATATTCTGGTGAAACATAAACAACGTTAGTTTAAAAAAATGTTTTCGCCAGCTGGATGCTTAGAATACTAAGCGCACAACCAATGGGTCACTACAGGTTAAATTTAGTTTTTTAATCATTTATGTTAATAAAGGGCTCATATACTCTAATCTATAAGAGTCAGCCATAAAGACAATGTTTCAAGGATTCACCAGGTATCATTTTTAGGTGCGTGAAAAAATTTCCTAGCCAAAAGCTGAATCTAACAACAAGGTTTAATTCAAATAATCTAAGCTAGCTAATTTCAAAAAAGAAGCTTACTTTGCTTTTTTTAATATAGTTTACTTAATTCTCAAACTATGATCTAAAGGTCAGCCAAAGCGGAAATTGTTAGCCATGTGACAATGGGTGAAAAGGTTTTTATAAACGTGATAACATAAAAATTGTTTGGCTTCCAGCTAAATGTTTAATTTTTTCATAATTTTAATTGATTTATGCTGTTCAAACTGAAAAAAGCTGAGTTGTTTTTTTTATAATTTTACTATAAATGTCATTCTGTAGAAAGCGAGATTACTTGTTTGTTATAATACTTGTTTTGTTTTTTAAAATCAAAAAAATATATTCTTTTACCTATTCAATTACTTTCATTGTGGGAGTAATTTTGTATTTAGTTATTATGGGTTATTAATGTCGTGTTATTGTGTGGGGCTTTTTCGCAGTTACACCTGCTCCTTTTTATGCTTCTTAATTGGATTAATGTTACTTTTTTTAATTGGTATTATAACAAAAAGAATAATTATAAATTTAAAGGGCTCTAAGTTTTAATATCATTTTATATCAGAACTTAACGTTGTGTGTTTTTGTGAGTTTTCAGTATTTCAGTGATTGCTAAGCAAAATAATCTTAAAATTTCAGATTGGTACTTTGATATTGCTGTGGCGGATAGCGTTGAGCAGTTTAGGTTAATTAAATTAACAATATCAATTTGTTTCTTTAGTGGTCATTACACTCGCGTTCAATCACGTTTTTATTTTCAATTTAAACATTTTTAAATATATTAATGTACGCGCTGTAATCAAATTACAGTAGCCCGCGCCTGCCGCCGCGCGTGTCAAAACAATCGCTTATAACAGCATATGCGCTCCACGCGGTGCGTGGGCCCAGTGGTTCCGTTATTATTGTTTGCGCTTTTTACTTTGAGAACTGTCGTCTACCGCCTGATTCGGAACCCTACGTTGGCAGTCCCTGATTAGGTATTTATAATTATTACCTTTTTTATACGTGAAAGATTCCCCTTTTGAGATGCCAACAGCTGTAGTTGGTTGCGACCAACTTAGGTAGGGAAAAGTGTGTTAAGCGGAGTAGTTACAGTGGCTGTCTGTAACTTCTCCTTGAGATTAGGGCGACATTAACGAAGCATCCTTGGTGGAATGGCCACGAATGGTACAGGTATCTTTAAGTAAAGAACTCTGCACGTAACCTACCAACTTAATTGGTAGTTTGTTTTAGTAAGGTAGCAGGTTACATAAACCCTCGGTGGGTTGTCGTCAAAGACAACCACCGTTTCGTAAAAATATCTTTTGTCAAAAAATTAAGTAAATTTCTTAAAAATCAAACATTAAAACATAATTCAAAACCTAGCCTCTAACTAAATTAGAAAAATAATGATTTATTTTATTTTATTTTTTTCGTTTCTAAATTCTAAAATGTGTTTTTAACGGCTAAAAACATTAGCCTCAGCGTCTTCCAAAACGCTTTCAAAGGTAGTCTTTTTGCCAAACTCAGTTAATCAAAATTGCTCAAATGCGTTGTAACATATTTTCTGCTCACTTGCTCGCCGCAATGCGGTCTGTTACGCCTGTGTAATTAGGCATAAAATAAACATTTAGTGTAAACCTTTGTGTAACCTCTTATGGCTGTAATAAATCTGTCTGCCAACGCAGCAACCATTCACAAATTACATAAACCAAGTGTTTATCATTTTTAAACAAAATAAGCTTAAGAGTCACATCCAAATCACACAATACAGATCCCACACAACACATTAAAACCACGAAATCCAAACCTTGAGCCAACCCCTCATTTTTCCCCTTAACAAAACGTTGAAAGTGCTCTGGTATTTTTAATGTTTCATTAAAAACTAAACCCTGCATAGAAAAACTACTTTGCAACTTATGCTGTTCTTTCCCAGTTCAGTAGCTTCATTATTTTTCAAGCACACCTTGGTTGAGGTCTTGAAGTAACTTTTTGAAGGACTTGAGCAAAGCTTGAGTCTGCTATCACTGTTAATTTTCAAGCCCGTTATTTCAAGGTTTCAATCAATAAATTACCTCGTTGGTGAGGCTACTGCAGGCAACAAACCAATCGCGCTTACATCTTTTTTCTGCATGTATTTTTGTAGAAGTCTGACACCTTCAGACTTCTCAAATAAGCTTCTAGAATCGTACTGGTAATTTTAATGTTTCATACCAGACCCTTACCCACAGCTAACTGGCCTACTCATACTTCTCTTCCAATATTCGGAAGTTCTGTTTAAAATTTTAGCCCTACTTTTTGAAGAGAGCGAGGTCCATAACGCTTTTATTTTTCCGCCCCAACACGGTAATGTTTTACTGTATAAATTATTGTAGAACATTATTCACTACAGTGGATATGGTCCTCGCTCAGCAGCCCTACAGCATATCGGATATATCGTCTCGTTTGTAGGATTATTTGAAAAGGAATTCGCAAAGAATTCCTCCTTTTTCCGATTCACCCTTACCGTAACCCCTTTTCGTGAACCGACTTGACCCCCCGTCAAGAGGGTGTGTCGTGTGTCCCCCACTTCATAAAGTCAAACACTGAAGGTCAAACGTGCAAACTTTTTTATAGTGTATATTGCGACTGAGCTAAATCAAGGAAAGTGCGGTATAAGTTTTTATAATAAGTACAATAACTAAATCGTGTGTACCTCAATTACCGGCTTGACCCTTGTGCGCCTGCTACATTGGTTTAAAATTTTTTGTTTTATTAACCTAAAAATAACTAATTTTTAAAAGCTACCTACTTTAAACTATTTTTTTAAGATTAATCAAAAAATATCTTGGAAGAAACGTTTGGCGATGCTTGTAATTAAAATTATATGCTTTATAATTTTATTTAGCTCAGCAAAAATACAGAAAATTTAGTTAATAAAATTAAAAACAGGAAATTATGTTTTCAGGAAATCCGAGCTAAGCCTCAAAGTTCCTGTGCTCAAATTTGTTCTGAAAAATTGTTTTTCAGAGCTTCAGAACTTTGTATTTTAATTGTACTAATTTGATGAATAATTACACAGTGATCCCATAAACTATTTAATGTCAAAAAAATTTTGTTAAGTATTTTAAAAACAAAAAATAGTCCTAAAAAGAGGATAAAATAATTTAAAACTTATTTAAGTTTGAAATCGCTCATTTAAGAGAACGATATTTTAAAATTTTTTATGTTTGAATTAACTGGAGCTTCGAAAAATAATATTGTTTTGAATGTTTTTACTTGTGCTTTATTTTCAAAAACAATTTAACACTTTATGCGATACTTTTTATTAGAAAAATAAGTGATATTTTTAGCTGGAGCTAACAATATCACTTACTCTCCGAAATTCTTCCCCCTGCTTAAATAAGTGATTTGAAACTTAAGCTTTAAATTTGTTTAAATTATTTTATAAACATTTTCAAGTTTTCCATAATTTTAAAAAATATTTACTCTACTAAAAATTTTTACAATCAAAACTTGAATGTCACTAGAAAGCGTGAAATCGAAAAACGAAAGGTTTTTGCTAAAACTTTTTTAAACTTTTGTTAGGAATAATTTAACATGTTCCAAGGCTTAAAATTCTGACAATACTTTAACAACAAACGTTAATTAATTTCAATCCTAATTAAACAATTTCTGGTTTTTAAAAATATCCAAGGAGTTCCTTTCTAATTAAAACTAATACTAACCAATACAATAAAGAATTACAGATCCACTGCGCCACTATTGGGACATAACGTCTTAAACTTTAAATTTTGTCCCCATTGCGCATTATTTTCTCAAAAAACTATAATAAATTATTCACAATTTTTTTTCATAACTTTGATTATTAACAAGAGAGCAGCCAGCCACCGGTATTAAGGCTAGATAAAAATTAACACAGTCATCATAAACTCTATAAGCTATATGTTTTTAATATTGTCAGATTAAATTAGCTTCGCTTTAATTTCGGTTGAAAGGGTATTGTGCAAACAGGTGCTGTTATAAAATCACCCAATAAAATTAATTCTGTTTCTTGCTATTTCAACTTTTTTTGATCAGTAAAATTTGTGGATATGGTTTGGGGTTTTTTCAGCGTTTTTTTGAAAAATTATATTTTAAACGGTTGTTTTATGTTTTTGTTCTTTATGAAACAATACATAATTTAAAATTGCTAATTACAATAAATTAAGTAAAGTTAATGACCTCGAAAAATTAAAATATTGAATGGACTATATAACCATAAGCAATGGGAAAGTTTAAGCAAAAAAGCTTATCATTAAAGCTTAAAACCCTATTTTAACATTTATTTGTCAAAATAATCAGTTTTACTAAAACATTTTAACTTTTTTACGGCTAGACTTCACTGGTTTTTGTAAATTTTCAACCAGATTTAATTCAACGGCAATTACTAAATTTGTATGATCTGACCTCTATATGAACAACAGTATTAAATCGAGTATTTGAAACAATTTAAAAATTTAAGCAAAAACGGTTTTGTCTTATTTTACCAATTATTATTTATCAAATTGCGCTGTTGATAACAAAATTGCTAGTTTTTTACGGTTAAAATTAACTAATTTTTAAAAGTCAGCCGTACATAATTTAAACTATAAAACAATAACAATATATTGTAATTACAATTACAAACTCAGTCACGTGTTTTTAATATAGAATTTGTGTATATTAACCTATGGTTAAGCTTATAACAAGCCTAAAATTTCGAATTTTACTTTTGGACGTTCTCCATGCCCAAACCCTCTTGGCTACTGCAAAAAACTAATTAAATTTAAACTTTTGTAACAAATATAATGTTTGACTAGAATTTTTTTATTTTTTATTCCTTTTGATAAAAAACCCAAACAAAAACTGTTCATAAAACCCCATTTATAAATCTAAAAAACCGTGCGTTAATTTTACAATCGTTTTTATTTATTTTAACAAATTTTCATTTCATGATAAAATTCGCTATTTTGATTGGGTGGCGTTTAATATAACCAATTTCAAATCAATTTATAGGATTCAAACAGTTTAGTTTAATCTAGGATTCACACAGCTATACTCTTTAAGGTGGATAATCATCTTTTTTATTATTAAAAAAAAACTTTTATGGTAATAAGGCAGTGTGAAGAGTTAGGGCTCGAGTATAAAAAAATAATAATTGTATTATTATTGGGTATAGGTGTTGTTGGGTTTTTGTTTTGGTGTTTATTTTTTTCTTTTCTATTTTTATATGTTTTATATCTATAATTTTTTTTTTTTTTTCTTTTTGTATTTTAGTTTTAGTTTAGAGAGGAGTATACCCATATTAATTTATTAGAAAAAACTCATGACTACAACTGTTTAAAAAATTATTCCTTCATTCATTTTTTTAGTGAAGACGGTTTATTTCGGTCGCCTTTATATTGTAGCGTAGATGAATAAAGTTTTATAACAGAACAATCAAAAAACTTTCTGGAGCTTTTACAAAGTATGTTTTTAAAAATAAAATCGTCGCTTATTTTTAAATATTTCTTGAATAGACACGGAATGTTTTAAAAATATTTATACACACTGCGTTTATTTTTTTCTCGAATATATACCTGATAGTGGATCTGATTTACCAAATATTTTTTTATTTTTTATCTTAACCCGCTCCCATAATTGCCTTTTCCTCGGTTACAACCGTGAAACGTTCGTGTGACCTATGTCACACTTCCGTCATACATAGGGATCGACCGGGGCAGAATTATTGCTGATGCCAGGGCCGGGGCCGGGGTAGAGAAATTTTGATTTGCCGGGGCCGGGGCCGGTGCCGGTTAAAAATTTAGCAGAATTTGTAATTTTGGTCATTTTTTTAAAAAATTCTAGATTTTTACTGTAAATTATTTGTTTTAGGTAATTAATAGTCACTTGTGTAAATAGAAAAACTTATTTTTTTAATACACAAAGTTTTTTTAAGCAGAACAAAAAAAATATTTGAATATTTCAATTCTTTTAAACCTAAATTATTATTATATTTAGCATAAACTACGGCTGTAAAAATTAATGATTTTTAATTTTTTTCAGAAAAAGTAAAAAGTAATTTTAGAAAAATTTAATTTAAGTAAAGTAAGAGTAAAAGTAAGTTGTGATATTTTAATTTAAGTAAAGTAAAAATAAAAGTAACGGTCGAAATTTTATTTAAGTAAAGTAAAAGTAAGACATATTTTTTAAGTAAAAGTAAATTTATAATAAAAGTAATTTTGCAACGGAGTAAAACGTCAATTTTTGGAGCTCAAAAGCTCCGTTCCAAAGTGTTTTGCTATTTTTATGCATAAATTTTCATTTTAAGTTGTTTAGTCTAAGTAAATGGTGGTTTAGGGGGTTAGCGGCTTAAAAAAACTTTCTTCTGAGACTTATTTTACAACAAGCCCATGGGAAATCTACTGCTTGAAATTACTTAAATTTTATTTAAATTAATTTAGGTATTTGTAGGAAAAAAATCCGAGTAAGAGTAAAAGTAATAGTAAATGAAATTTAACCCCTTGGTATTCATTCCGCTGCAAATCCGTAGAAAGGATTTCACGCCAC